>PVJS01019662.1:0-33470 GCA_004027185.1 Glis glis
GAGAGGAGAGGAGAGGAGAGGAGAGGAGAGGAGAGGAGAGGAGAGAGAAAGGCATGCCCCCACTGACCTAAAAACCTCCCACTAGACCCCACCTCTCAAAGGTTCCACCATGTCCCAAAGTACCCCCCTGGGGACCAAGCCTTTGACACATGGACCTTTGCAGGACATTCAAGACCCAAACTATAGGAGGAATGAACTAGAAGATTCAATAGTTTTTAATTTATTGGTGCATTGTAATCATACATCTTGATGAGTTACAGGGTGGTAGAGGCATACATGCACACATCACTCATTTAACCAAGGTTCAAGACTTTGAAAGCCAGGCGTGGTGGCACACGCTTGTAATCCCAGTACTTGGGAGGCGGAGACCAGAGGATCTAGGTTCACGGCCAGCCTCAGCTACTTAACTTCATGAGACCTGTTTTCAAAATAAAGTATAAAAAATAGGGCCGGGGGTGTAGCTTGGAGGTAAAACGCCCCTGGGTTCAATCCCCGGTACTGCAAAAAAAAAAAAAAAAAAAGATTTTGAACTTAGACCATTGGGAAAGTAATTTCACCAAATTGGGAAAGGAAGATAACCAGTTTTGGAACCAAGTAATGAGTACAGCTTTCCCAATGTTAAGTTGAATAGAACTTTTTTTAAAAATGAGGCTGAGTTCCTTTGAGTGACATTTGATTAATATGGTTATAAGTCCAGGTTTCTTTCCCCCTGGACTTCGTGGTGCCTGTGTGTGATTGAACCCAAGGTGTTCTACCGCTGGACTGTCAGCCCTTTTTATTTTATGTTTTGAAACAGGGTCTCACTAGGATAAGAGTCTCCCTAAGTTGCCAAGGCTGTCTGAGAGCTGAGATGCTCCTGTCTCAACCTCCCAAGTACTGGGATTACAGACATATGCCACCACCCCCAGCTCATGGTGCTTTTAATACACTTGTGTGCAAGAGGAATTCCAGCAGGGAAGACATAGAATGTTATTTAAACAGAGTTCATTCAAAACCATCTCCTCAGAAAACTGAGCTTTCTGTTCTCTTACTTCATGCCACAGCTTCTGTTGAGGTTGGATGTAAGATGCTGTGGCAATGCCACTTGAGAGGAGTGGAGCCTGGCTGTGAGAATGGTTGGATTGATTTCAATACAGTCATATTTCAGAGGAGTAGTCTAAGATTCCAGAGCCTCAGTCCTGACTAACCGAGAGCTATCGCTTTGTAAAAATTAGGCTCCGAGAAGCAGATGCAAATGTGGAGATCCTGAGCTAAAAACCAAGAGAAAGCAAGCTTCTTGATGGCTCAGCACTCAGTGTTGTAAAACACATGCTAAAGATGGCCTTACAACTTTCTGGATTGGTGGAAATGTTCTATATCTTGATCTGAGTGATGGTGGCATATGTAAAAACTAAATAAATAAAAATCAGTCTGTACATTTAAGAACCATGCATTTTTCTCTGCTAATTGAACCTCATTTTTTTTTCTGTTTTTGTACTGAGGATTGAACCCAGGGGGCATTCTACCTCTGTGCTACACCCCCAGCCCAATTTTATTTTTTAGTTAGAAACAGGGTCTGGCTAAGTCACTGAGGGTCTCGCTAAGTTGTTGAGGCTGACCTCTAACCTACCACCCTCCTATCACAGCCTCCCAAGTACTGGGATGACAGATGTGCACCACCATGCCCAGCTTCAAATTTCTTAATAAAAGGAAGAAAATGGATGCATTCCTCTTGGTAGGTGTATTAATTAGCTTCTCCAAATTTTTCCAGACTCTTCCTGCAAACCAATTTCAAAGGCTTCTGAACCACATCATCAGGGATAGTCCCAGCAAGGATCCCACTTGTCAACACCAAGTTTCTGTGTTAGTCAGCTTTCAATCATTATGATGAAATGCCCAAGGTGATCAACTTATATGGAGGAAGGACTTATTTTGGCTCATAGTGTCAGAGATTTCAGTTCATGATCATTTGGTCCAGTGGCTCTGAGCGAGGGGTGGGCAGAACGGGGGGGGAGGCAGTGGTGGAGAAGACTGCTTACCTCGTGGTGGCTGAGAAGCCGAGGGGGGGCTGAGAGTCCCAATATCCCCTTCAAGGGCACATGCTCAATTGCCTAACTTCCTTCCGCTAGGTCCCACCTCCTAGAAGTCTCACTGCCCCCTCCAAAGCACCACAGCCTGGCAACCAAGCCTTTAGCATATAGGCCTTTGGGGGACATGTAAGATCCAAACTATAACAGTGGGTAAAGAAAGCATTTAAGTAGATCTACATTGACAAAATAACCAACCCTCGAAGTCTGTTCTCCTTTATTTTGGTCTCAGGCCTGAGTAATTTAGGATACATAAAGTTACAAGGGTCTGGGAATCCTATCACAGCAGATGAAATAAAGCCTGAATAGAGATATTAATGCAGTTTAGTTCTTGGTATTCAAAAGAATAATAATGGACTGGGAGTGTAATGGTAGAGTGCCTTCTTATAATCTGTGAAGAACCTGGGTTCAATCCCCAGCAAAAGAAGAATGAAGAGGAGGGGGAGGAGGAGATGGAAGAAGTAGAAGAGGAGGAAGAGGAGGAGAGGTGACTCTTATTGAGTGCTTGCTATGTGCCAAGGAACATAGAGTTTAACATATGTTAATTTATTTCATTTTTACATTAATCCTCGGAGATAGATACTACTGGGATTCCATATTACAGATCAAGAAATTAAGACAGTAAATTATCCAGGCTTATATTGTATCTAGTTAGACTAGCTCCAGAACTCTACTTTTTTTTACTAGTATGCTATACAGCCTCTCAATAAAAATGGATATTTCTTTTGGAATCCAAATTTACATATGAATTCTAATATTATCTTTGTGTGTGTGTGTGTGTGTGTGTGTGTGTGTGTGTGTGTGGTACTGGGGATGGAACCCCAGGGGCATTCTACCTCCGAGCTACACCCCCAGCCCTTTTTATTTTGAAGCAGAGTGTTGCTAAGTGGCTGAGTCTTGCTACATTGCTGAGGCTGGCCTCGAACCTGCGATCTTCCTGTCTCAGCCTCCCAAGTACTGGGATTACAGGCCTGTGCCACCACACCTGGCTGAATATTATCATTTTATTGAGGAACATGGGTTTGCCACCAGGTCTTCATCATTCTGCCTCTGGATTGCTGCAGAAGATTTCTAATTGATTCCTCTAGTTCCAGTCTTGCTTTCCTCTAAATTGCATACCATTCTCCATCCTACTGTTATTTTTGTTTGACTTGTCCCTATCTCCCAATCGGCCAGCTGTAATCTTGAGAATAAGGAAGACTTCTGTTTTTCTCTCCACAAGGATCAACAGAATACTTGGCATTTTCTAAATATGTGATTAAATATTTGGCAAATAAATTAAAGCCCACGGGTCAATCAGGAAATTATGGCATCAACTGCATTTAGTCACCCCTCACAGTCCTTTCTCGAATAGCACCTCCTCTGTGAAGTATTGCCCAAATCCTGAGGCAGGACAGATGGATCTTTCCTTCCTCTCTGTGGTTGTGGGTGATGGGAGCATTTATTACACTGAATTTGGGGGAGGATAAATCTTACATTTCCAACTCCCAGTCTAGCACACCTGGCATGTAGCAAGTCCTCAATAAATACTTGATTACTGAAAGAAGGAAAACAATTTTGGAGGTGCTTGGAAACTTTGTGTTATTTCATCTATAAAGGAGCATCCTTAAAGTGATTTAGTGGCAACTTAAACTGACAAATGCACATCTAGATTAGGCAATGGCTGATTGCTCATTAACAGTCTGCTCTCTTGATCATGGCTTTATTTGGTTACTAAGCATGACTTCTTTCAAAAAAAAAAAACCTCACAGGTAATTTTCATTGAGATAATCCTTTCAGTGTATTTCTCTATTAGTCTCCCCCACTGATCTTGAGGAATCTTTTAACGTATGTCTTATTTCAATTCCTGCAATGCTTGACACAGTAAAGCCTTTTATAATTTTGATTTCCTGGTTCCAGGCAGCAATTTAGACATTTGTGTTTAAATTTGAGTTCTGGGTATTTTCTTAGACTATTCTACTAAATGTCCTTGGGAGAAGTACTGGGTTGTACATCTGCTGCTATCTCAAGTCCCTGGCTGACCTTTTGAACTGATTACATTCCTATTCCCTGCGGCATCTGAATTCTTCTCAACACATTGCTCAAGACAGTCACTACTAAATAATCAGATGAACAGCCTACACAGTATTTCTGATGCCCAAGATGTATCTTCCCACACCACCAAGCAATCTTCTAACATGTTTTCCCAGTCATTGCCTCTCTCTCACACATTTTTTCCTGTCTATCTAAATCACCTAAAAATCCTGAACATGTAAAGTTGCTACAGTTATCAAGGTTTTTCCTCATTCTAGGACCTTGGGGTTTTCACTGCCCTTTTTCAAGTCCTTGGTCTTCTGGCTAAACTTTGAACCCCTTGTATTCCTCTTTCTATAAATATTGTTTTCTTTCTAACATGGAATTCAGAAGACTGGTCTCTTACACTCGGGTTACAAGGTCTTACAGATTAGATTCCAGCAAGTGAACATTCCTATATTTCTGAATCTCTGGGAGGTGGGGAGGGTGTGCATACTCAGAAATATGTTGAAGAATATGAACAAAAGAAAAAAGGACAAATCCTGAAAAATCCAGAACGAATTCTGGAGTCCTGAGGAACATATATAGTCTTAACTCCTTTCATTAGCACATTATTATTTTGAGTGCCAGTTTTGTAATACACGCACACACACACACATTATTCTAACTTGCTACATCTAAACTATTGCCCTCAGTTCCTACTATCCAAGACCTAAGGATAAGTGAAGAAGTAAAAGCAAGAACCACTTTAGTTAATTCCTCCTCCTGTTTGGTGATCCCATCTGCCTCCTGGATAAAGTGTTCTTACCTTTCCTATGTTACTTTTAAAGCCATTAACATCCTTACTAGTAACACAGCATATATCCTCCTCCTTTAGACTTTTAGCTATATATAATGTCTTTCTCCTTGGCTAAATTATAAGACCCTTAAGGAAAAGGACTGCTTCATGCTTGTTTGGGCCCCCAGTGCTCAGAGTAGAAGATCTAACTGTCTCAGGAGTGTTTTCTTGGGATTTTTTGAGTTGTCACATGAAGTATTGATTTTCCATAGCAGATTGCTGCAATGATTCATTGTGATTCTGGAGTTTCATGAGAGCCAGCCACGGCAGAGCAATTATTAAAACAGATTCTATGTGAAAAATAGTTTGTTGCTATTGAACGCGGGCTCAAGCCTACCATTCTGTAGACTCAGCTTCTTCCAACTTAGAGCACTCCCTAGTTAACTATTCTGGGCAATTGTTCATTTATTTACTTCTGTGCCACAAAGGTAGAATAACTTTGGGGAACGGAGCATTCTGTTGAATGGCTTATGGCTAACCTGAAGTTCCTTCATGTTCCACTCTTCATTGCTAAACTCTTTTCTGAAATTTCTAAGGTTCTACCTTACTAAGTAAAAACAGAACATAACTTAATGTTGATTTGATGCAATCTGTTTTAGTGTCTTAAGGTCATCGTTTGGAATATTGAGTCCTTTTGTCATTTAGACATATAAAGTGTAGAATGTGATCCACATTTCTTCAGCCCCCAAATACATACTGAAACATTTGTTTAACTAAATTCCTGATAGGACTGTTACCTTTAAACTTGTTTCCCTCACTTAGAAGCTGAGTTCAGTAGGAAAACAAAGTCAAATCAGTTTAAGTATTTACCGTTCTATTACACTGTATTGGAATGGAGTTAAAATTCATGAATGAAGTTTTCTTTCATATGCTGTACTAACTCTACAGTATTTTGTAACCCCTCAGTAAGCCAGAGTTAACATGGTAAGAGACACAAATGCTATTATGGTACACACACATTGAGGGACCTGAATTTTTTAAGGCAAAAGGAGCAGTGGAATTGCCAGTAGACTTAATTTGGTCATTATCTATATTTGTTAGACTGGAAGAAAAAGCAGATCTCCAAGTGTATGTTTATATTCCATGAAAAGAGAAATTTGGAAAAAGATACCACAAAAAGAACAGAAGAGATCCCAGCCACAAATTTTTGGAAGCTGGAAAACAGATGGATAATTTAGCAGACCCAAGAAGCGAAATCCTAAACTGGCAGGGATGAGAGCTGAGAAACAACTCCTTTTACACCGTAGAACCCCCAAAGACTCAGGAATTGCTGGCACTAGGTACCTCTAGAGACATGAAGGTAGGGTTAAATAAGGATGGCTGGTCACATGGCTATTTAGGAAATACTTGGTCTCCAAGATTCACTCACCCTCTTGGCAGAAGACTGGAGTTTATTCTCTTGAAAAAGTAAAATGGGTGGTCTCTGCTGGCTGGGGAACCCCGGACACAATTGACAGAGAGTGTCGTAACCCCCAAATAAGAGGATGTGTAAAATTTGCATATTAAATGTGACACCCCTAGCTTTTGTCCCACTTGGATTCCTTAGCATTGGCAGCCTGGCATACACTCTCTAGGTCAAAGAGTGTAAGAATTTTCTCTAAGGAATATGATGAGCCAAAAAGAAAAGACTTCAAGGTAAGGATGTCGGAAGATCTTTAATTAAATGTCTCTCCCGTGCACAGAGAACTTTCAATTCGCTTTTCAGGGCCCATTCTAACATATAATCAGCAAACATCTGGTGGACAACTCTAAGATGAAGACAGAAGTCAAAGCTAATGAGACAAGGATAAAATGTAGGAGAAACAAATAATTTATTTTCATGAAAAAGGAAATCTAGAAAACAACACATTAGCTATAATTAATATCCAGAGAATTCAAAGACAAATATTGCAACTATGGAACAAGAACAGGACTGTGTGTGTATGTACATATGTACATATATTCAGAAACAACACAAAAAAATCCTTTAGAAATTTAAATGGTAAGAGAAATGAAACAGTCAAAAGAATCAGAAGATAGAGTTGAGAAAATCTTCACTAAAAGTAGGGCAATACAGCATAATATGGAAATAAGAGAGAAAACATAAGAAGATTTCAGGAAAAGCCCAGATGGTTTAAAATCTGATTAACAGGTGTTCCTGAAAGAGAAAACAGTGAAAACGAGGGGAGAGAATCTTCAAAGAAATAATTCAAGAAATTTTTCCAAAACCGAACGACATAATTTTCTGGACTGAAAAGGCTTATCAAAAGCTTAGCAGGAGGCCGGGCGTGGTGGCACACACTTGTAATCCCAGTACTTGGGAGGCTGAGACTGGAGGATCTGGGTTCACAGCCAGCCTCAGCTACTTAGTGAGGCCCAGTTTCAAAATAAAGTATAAAAAATAGGGCTGGGGGTGTAGCTCAGGAGGTAGAACACCCCTGGGTTCAATCCCTGGTACCACAAAAAAAAAGAAAAAGAAAAAAAGCTTAGCAGGATGGAAGGAAGGGACCCACGCAGTATCAGACACCTCTTGTGTCACACCAGATCCTCCTGGTCACTCTGCCTCTGGCTTCAGTCACTCAGTGGCAACCAGACCGGCCAGGCTCTGCCAAGCCTCACACGCATCTCGCCTCACGCCAGCACTGCATGCTCTTCACTTTGCCCCGAGGCTCTTCTGTTGGCACCGAGGAATGAGATGCCCCCAAGCCCTATCTGACACAAGGTAGGCATGTGTGCCTACCTTGGAGTTTAGGGCAAACTTTGACTGATGGGAAGTGGGATGTGATAACCTTTTTCCTTTCTCCTGCCAGGTGGATAATCCTTAGATGCATTCCATCATGGGAGATAGCTCTGTGGTACCTGTTAATAACCCATCTTCATATTGCCTCTACTTCTTTTCTGCTTTGCTCCCCTTGTCCCTTACTCTTGATATTTTATTTTGCATTTATACTCTCAATAAAGTAACAAAAAAACCCCTTTGCCTCAAGTTTACTTTCTGTGATGTAACCCTTCTGGCACCTTGTATGGCAAAACACATCACCATGAAATTGTATAATACTAGGGATAAATTTAAAAAAACCTAAAAACTTCTGGAAAGAAAAAAATCAGTGACATACAGAAGGTCAAATATCACAGTAGTAACACTGGAGTCTTTCTAATTCTGAAAAAAAAATCCAATCTCTATAACCAGAAGCAGAAAAGGTATTTGTTAAAATTTAACACTTATTTATGAAAAAATCCTTAGCAAACAAAGAGAGAAAATATCCTTAATCAAAGAAAAAGTATTTATAAAAATATAACCAGGCAAACTATTCATTAAATATAAAATAAAGGCATAGAACTTCACAAAATGCAAATAACAACAAAAAAATGACTTCTCACTTATCCTTTCTCAGGTAGTTTTCAGAGGATTCATGCCACAGGAAATGAGATGGTAAATGGAGAAGAAAGAAAATATGAGATATATAGGACATAGGAAATCTAACCCAAGAGCCAGGAAAAGGTAATCCCCAAGACGGTCATAAATGGAGGTGCCATGAAGAATGCTGTCCTCGGGGTTTAGATAAGAAGACCAGATCAGAGCAGGTCAAGAGTCCCCAGGCTCTAGGAACTTCTTCAGTGAGATGAGAGAGATAGAATATATTGAGAATACAAACATAAAAAGCAGAAATAAACAAGTAGAGGTGATTCTGGATATGAGATATTCCAGACCTATAAAATTAGTAAATAAAAAGCAAGAGAGTTATCAACTCCAGGAAAACTAAAAAAATGCATGCAGTAAATAAAAATAATCATAGTATACTTATGAGGCCCAGCTATGAAAAACATTCATATTACTATAATAATGTAAAGATAATATTTATCTAACCAAAATGACTTTATAATAATCTTGGGAGCATGAAGGATTTGGGGAAGGTGTATGTATTAGAAAAGTTTGAAGAATGTGATAACGAGCCAGTTCTCTACATTACCTGGTGAAAAGTCCATGTTTAAAGGTTAAATACACAAGAAACAGCAACATGAGCAAAGTAGAGGTAAATGTGAAAACAAGCAGTTGAAAGATGTGAAAACAGCTGCCTTTGAGTATAAGGGGGGCTGTCATTGTGTTGTATTACCTTGTTTTGTTGTTATAACAAAATAATAAAACTATTTGACTCTATAAATTGTGCACATGAAGCTGAGCGTGGTGGCACATACTTGTAATCCCAGTACTTGGGAGGCTGAGACAGGAGGATCGCAGGTTCGCAGCCAGCCTCAGCTACTTAGTAAGACCCTCTGCAACTTAGTGAGACTCTGTTTCAAAATAAAGAATAAAAAATAGAGCTGGGGATATAGCTTGGAGGTAGAATGCCACTGGGTTAAATCCCCAGTACCGTGAAAAAAAAATTGTGTATATGTATAACCTCACATAAAAACTAAATTAGGACCTCTGTTTCTGGTCATTAGAAAGAAAAAAAGTTCTGACTTACTGTCAGGACATAATCAACTAGGAAATTGAACAAAATATATGACATTTACTGAGCAGTACACCACCACAGAAATATCTATTGGTCAGCACCCTCTTAGATAAAATGATCAATCATTAAATGATTATTGTAGGGGAAAATGTCCAAAATTAATTACCTAAATGTATTCCTTAGGAAACTAGAAGAAGGGCAAATTAGATTCCAAGTAAGTATAAGGAAGGAAGTAATGGAATTAAGAGTGAACTCAGTGAAATAGGAAACACACAAAGAAAACTCAACGAAATCAAAATCTGATACTTTGAAATGTTCAATATAATTGATAAAACTCTAGGGAAACTAAACAAATAATAGGAGGAAGACATAACCTACAAATATAAGAAATAAAAGAGAGGCTGGGCATGGTGGTGCAAGTCTGTAATCCCAGTACTAGACAGAAGGATTGTAGGTTCACGGACAGCCTTAGCAATTTCAAAACCAAAAAATAAAAAGGGCTGGGGGTATAGCTTGGAGGTAGAACGCCCTGGGCTTAATCCGAAAAAAAGAAAGAAAGAGAGAAAGAAAGAAAGAAAGAAAAGAAAGAAAGAAAGAAAGAAAGAAAGAAAGAAAGAAAGAAAGAAAGAAAGAAAGAAGGGAGGGAGGGAGGGAGGGAGGGAGGGAGGGAGGGAGGGAGGAAGAAAGAAAGAAAAAGAAAGGAAAGAAAAGAAAAGAAAGGAGGGAGGGAGAGAGGGAGGGAGGAAGGGAGGGAGGGAGGAGAGAGAAGGGGTTTTTAAACTACAGACTAAGTTTGAGGACAGCCTTAGCGATTTCAAAACAGAAAAACGAAAAGACCTGGGGGTATAGCTCAGAGGAATAACTTCCCTGAGCTGAATCCCCAGTACAGGAAGGAAGGAAGGAAGGAAGGAAGGAAGGAAGGAAGGGTTTCTTTTTCTTTTCTTTTTTTTTTTTTTTTTTTTTTTTTACTACAGATCAGGTTTGAGGACAGCCTTACCAGTTTCAAAACAAACAAAAAAAAATGAAAAGGGTTAGGGGTATAGCTTGGAGGAGATAGAACTTCCCTGGGTTTAATCCTCAGTACTGCAAAAAGAAGGAAGGAAGGAAGGAAGGAAGGAAGGAAGGAAGGAAGGAAGGAAGGAAGGAAGGAAGGTTGGTTTTTAACTACATATCAGGGAGACATTAAAAGAATGATACATCTGGGTATGGTGGTGCATTCCTTTAATCCCAGTACTTGAGAGACTGAGACAGGAGAATTGCAGGTTCTAGGCCAGCCTCAGAAATTTAGCAAGGCCCTCAACTTAGTAAGACCCTGTTTCAAAATAAAGAAAATAAAATAGGACTGGGAGTGTGGTTCAGAAGTAGAATGCCCCTTGCTTCCATTCCTAGTACCACCCCCCCCAAAAAAAGAAGAAGAAAAATAAGAGAAGACAGGCATGGTGGCACATGCTTGTAATCCCAGTATTTGGGAAGCTGAGACAGGAGGATCGCAGGTTCGCAGCCAGCCTCAGCTACTTAGTGAGGCCCTCCGCAACTTAGTAAGACCCTGTTTCAAAATAAAGAATAAAAAATAGAGCTGGAGGTATAGCTGGGAGATAGAATGCCCCTGGGTTCAATTCCCAGTACCATCAAAAAGAAGAATATTATGAGCAAATATTTATGCCAAAATATTTGACATCCTAGAGGAAATGGAAATGTTCCTTGAAAGGTATAAATTATCAAAACTAACAAGAATAAATCTAAAAACTTAAATAGCCCTATACCTAATATAAAGAGATTAAGTTCCTACTTTTATTTTTTATGCTTTTATTGGTTCTTTATAGTCTCACATCATAATATAAATCATGTTGACAGTGACATACATGCTAATTTTAAAAATTTCTTGATACCAAAGCTAAACCAGCCAAGGAAATGTTAATAAAATAAATAAAAATGTCTTTGCCAAGAGATAATTATTAAATTGGAACCAGCAACATATAAATACAATATAGAAATGGGGTAATGCACTCTAACCAAGCGGCATTATTGCAGAAATGCAAAGTTGCCATTACATTTTAAACGTCAGTTGATATGAACCACCACACTAACAGAATAAAGTGAAAAATATATGATCATATCAACAGAGGTGGAAGAAATGTTTGACAAATCTTAATGCCCATTTATGATAAAACCTCAGCAAACTAGAAATAGAAAGGAACTTCTTTCACCTGGAGAACATTATGTTAAGTGTGATTAGCCAGTTGCAAAAAGTGAAGGGTCATATGTTTTCTCTAATATGCACAAGGGAGTAATTGGGATACCAGAGGGACTCTAGACAATGGAGGAGAAACCTCAGTGGAGCCAGGGAGGTGGACTAAGGGGGGGGGAAGGGGAAGACTGAGGTTCATTTTGGAATTACTACCACTGACTATGTGTACATATGTGAAAATCCCAACATCAATCTCAGTACTCTGTATTGGGAAGGAGGGAAATGAGGAGGTGGGGGAGCACCAAGTTCTGTGTGCATGCATGTCACTGTCAATATGAGTTACATTATGATGTGAGACTATAATGCACCAATAAAAGCACATTATAAAAAGTAGCAATTATTGAAATAAAAAAAAAGATTGCTCACTCAACAGAAATGACTCAATAAGTTGTGATATATCCCCACTATGGGCAATTTACTACCATTAAAATGAAGGTATTTCTGTGATGTAAAACTTGGGAAACAGAGAAATGAATAATAAAATTTCTTTTTTTTGGTAAAAAAAAAGTACTTACAAACAACCTGCAACTAATTTAATGGTGAAAAGCTGAATGCTTTTCCTCTAAGAACAGGAACAAGAAAGGATATCCACTGCTACCAGTTCTCTTCAGGTGTTGTACTAGAGGTCCTAGCCAGAAATTGCAAGAAAGATAAAAGAAATAAAAGCATGTGTATTAGAAAAAAATTAGAATGTCTTTATTTTCAGATTATATAATTGTCTAAACACACGTACTAAAAAATCTATTAAAAATCTGCAAGCAATAAATAAATTTAGCAAGGTCTTAGGAAGCGATATTAATACACAAAAATCAATTGCATTTCTATGTATTCACAATAAATAAGTGGGATGTGAATTTACAAAAACATTAAGAATAATAAAATATTTAAGATTAAATTATCAAGAGCTACACAAGACAGTTATGCTAAAGATTAAATTATTCTAAGAAAAATGAAGACTTAAATAAATGAAGAGATATGCACAATAGTTTTAAGAGGTCAGTACTCTCTGAATAGATTCAGTGCAATCCCAATCAAAATCACAACAGACACTTGTGCAGGAATTGGCAAGCAGATTCTAAAGTTCATATGGAAAGGTCATGGACCAAGAGTAGTCAAAATGCTGTATTGAAAAAAGAAAACAACTTAAGGGCTTACACACCTGATTTAAAATTTATCATAAACCACAACAATCAAAAGTTTATAAAGGGCATCAAGATAGACATATAGATAACGAAACCAAAAATATATAAGTAAAGTCAGATTTGACTTTGACAAAGTTGCCAAAGTACCTCAATGGGAGAAAAGAAAGACTATATAACAATGGTACTTGAAGTGGGAATCTTTATGGAAACATGAGACTCATACTTTACATCCTTTGAGAGAACTGACTTGAAATGGAATATATGCCTAACTGAGAAACCTAAAAACTAAGAACACTTCTAGAAAAAATATATGAGGAAGTCTTTGCAATTTTACAGTAGGCAAATATTTCTCAGGACACAAAGAATATAGGAGATAAAATAAAAAGTAATAAATTCACATATTTAAAAGTTTAAAACTTCTCTTTGAAAAATAAACAGAGAAAATAAGACAAGACACAAATCATGAGAAAATATTCACAATCAATAAATATATATATATAAAAGAACTTGTATTTAAAATGAATGTCAAATTTAAACAACTCAATAGTGAGAAAACATACAATCCAATTAAAATATTGGAAAAATATTGAAAAAGCTTCATGAAAAATATATAAAAAGTCATTAAAGAATGAAATGAGCCAGGCATGGTGGCACACACCTGTAATTCCAGTACCCGAGAGGCTGAGACAGGAGAATCACAGGTTCAAGACCAGCCTCAGTAACTTAGCAAGACCCCGTTTCAAAATAAAACATAAAATAGGGATGAGGGTGTGGCTCGAAGGGAGAATGCCCCCTGGATTTGATCCCCAGTTCAAAAAAAATAAAAAAGAATGAAATGATGCTTAACATCATTAATCATCAGGGAAATGCAAATTAAAATCATACTAAAACACTTTCACTTCACACCTTCTAGGATGGCTAAAATAAAAAAAAGATTGACAATGCCAAGTGTTGGACAGGATGTGGAACAACTGAAACATAGATACTTTTGGATTGAATACAATATGTTACTAGCATTTTCTTATAAAGTAGAACATATGCTTAACATATGACTCAGTAATTCAGTACCTATGTATTTACCACCAAAAAGACATATATCCACACAAAGACTTGTACATAAGTGTTCATAGCAGATTTATTCATAATAGCCCCAAATTAGAAACAACCAAATGTCCAACACCTGGTAAATGAAGAAACAAACTGAAATACATTCATATAATAGAATATTGCACAGCAATAAAAAGTACACAGCAACCTGAATAGTCTCAGAAACATTATGTCGAGAAAAAAAGCCAAACAGAAAAAGGTACATATTGTAGGATCACATTCTTATGAAACCCTCAAAAGACAAATCCAATCTATGGTGATAGAAGGCAGATCAATGTTTACCTGTGCTAGGGTTGCAAGATGGTATTGAATGAGAAGAGGTACAAGCCTATCTTTTGTGGTGATGGACGTGTTCTGTATCTTTTTGTTTGGTTGGTTTGGTTTTTAAAATATACTTTTATTGGTGCCCTGTGATTATAAGTCATAGTGAGACGAATGGATAAGGAAAATACAATGGAATTTTACTCAGCCATAAAAAAGAACAAAATAATGTCATGTGCAGGAAAATGGATGAAATTAGAAACTATTATGCTAACTGAGTCAAGGGTCCTATGTATTCTATGTAAGTTAAAGATGTTATCCTTATTTTATTCATATGAAAAGTAGACCCTACAAGATCAGATACTTTTCCAAGTGTTCAGCTTGTCAGTGGCTCCCAAACTCTTTCTACATGTTATTAACATCCTTTGGGAGTCAGAAGGTGGATTCTGCAGACACAAGTTAGAGTTTCTCTACAGAGTATGCAGCAGGGATCAGCCTCTGTGGGAGGGAGGCCAAAGAAGCCAGCTGGGGCAGAAATAAAAATCAAACTGTGATGCAGGTCAATGAAGTCTCTGCCAGTGCCAGCAAGGCTGCTGAAAAATACGTGGACCTGCAGAGTGTCCCATGTTGGGGCAAAATGGTCAGGTCTTACTACCAGTGCTTTGATCAGTCGTTAAATATGGGATACCCGGGCAGAGCACATCCTTTGGTGAGATGGCCCTTGCAGCTGAGAGCTGACATCTGGAGGCCATCTTCTTACAGCTAGAACAATACATCCTTCTTTTGAGTAAGGATACAGATGTCTGTATCCCTCTGTATCCTGTGGTAGACACAGACCCTCTGTGTCTACCACAATACTAAAGATAGAGAAGAAGACGTGAAAGGGGGAAATATGCATGTTTTTCCCAACATAAACAGATGGGGAGGTGCGTTTACAACTCCTCTGTCCCTCCCACCTCTCCCACACTGAAACATCTGCTATCATGCAGGTCTTGGAGAGGGTGTCCCCTCCCAGAGATCACCCACCTTTCATTGGTGATTCCATGCCAAGAAAGGAGGGAGAAGAAATCTTATCAGTAACTATAATGACAAAAGCAATTGTTAGTATATTTTAATTCATTTAAAACTTACAACAACCATCTGGGGTGGGCACCTTTTTTTTTTTTCTTGTGGTACTGGGGATTGAACCAGGAGTATTCTACCTCTGAGCTACACCCCTAGCCCTTTTTTGAAACAGGGTCTCACTAGGTTGCTGAAAGTCTTGCTACATTGCTGAGGCTGTCTTCAAACCTGCAATCCTCCTGTCTCAGCCTCCCAGTACTGAGATTTCAGGGGTGTGCCACCACACCCAGCATGGACATCATTTTTAAATCTCCATTTTACATCATAGAAACTGAGGCTGAGAGAAATTTAGCTTCTAGCCTAAGGACACAAAACTAGTATGTGGAGATGGCGTCTCCCAGTATGATCCACTTTCTTAACCCCCACACGCTATGGCTCTCTCAGCATCAAAAAGACACTAAGGAGTTTTTGGTGACATACTATAAATATACTTGATCAAGTGCCACCTGGAGCCCCACAGCTCCTTCTCATACAAAATTCGCCCACGGAAGTCCTCAGGTTACTCTTCCATTCGAAACAAGAACCTTCTGATTAAACACATATTTTTCCTCAGGCAGTCTGTTCTGACCCACTTGGCCTTGAACCAACAGTTTTGCACATTGGAGCATTGTACAGTGGCTTTAAAATATGAAACAGAAAAAAAACCTCAAAACAACAGTCACCAGGATAGAAAACAGTGAATTTACCTTGAATTTGAAATGAAGAGTTTTTGGGTGCTGATCCCCTGCCTCCAACTATCCCAGATTGGTCTGTAACACAATCTGACTCTTGAATACTTAAAAATAGAGATAATTGAACACCCCACGCTGTGATGTGGGGCCTTGAAATTCAGCACTGAATTCAGTGGTGGGAGGGCTGATTTGCATTAACTTAGTCATGCCCACCTCATCAACTTAGATAACTAATGTTAGGTCCCTCGAGTTTCCTAGGAACCTGAGTGTGCCTACGAACACATTAGACTAGGAATCAGACCATGATTTTATTCCCAGTTCTACATTTAACTAGTTCTGTAATCCTAGATAATTCATTAAGGGTCTCAGTTCCTTTATCCATAGACTTTGGGACTTGGATGGGATAAGTTCTCTTCTAGATAATTCTTCAATTCTCAGAAATTAATCAGGAAACAAAGCTTTAAAATTTGAGTGCAGGAGCTAAAAGACTTTAATTAGAAACCCGTTCTTCCTTTAAATGTTTCTCTAGGGCCTGTCTCATTAATGCAGGAGCACTGTTTCTTCTTTGACCCCTCAATGAGCCTCTTAAAGCAGTGTCCTCAACATTCTTATGTTGAAATGAATGAAGTCACAGGTTGATACTTTTTTGTGTGTTGTTGGAAAGCAGAATGATTTATAGGAAGAGCCAGGGTTGAGAGAGGACTCTAGCACATCCTGGTCATAGCTCATCTTACCTTCCTCCTTCTTAAACAGGTTTCATGATAACTGTGTCCTCCCAGGACAAAGGATCAGAGAACAAGAAGAGATAAAGAGATCGAAAAGTAAATTTTGCCTACAAAATGATCTGAGCTCAAGAACAAAGAAAACAGCTCACTTGGCTGAGCGGGTAGGATGCTTTTGGGTTCACTAGATTTCATTTGCCTGAGCCAGAGGCAAGTATTGAGTATGGCTACATCTATATCAAAAGAAAATTAGAGAGATAAAAGGAAAGCTGAAGTGGACATTGGAGGACCAGTTTCCCCCATTTTATTGTTAGCAAAATTGATAACCAGAGAAAAATGCTGATTTGTCCAGAGTGACAAAGAAAAATCAATTATAGTCTATTACTAAGTCTTGGGTCCCTGTTCATTTATTCATTGAAAAAATTATTTATTGAGCACCTAAATGGAATAGATATTATCCTACCCTTGAGGTTCAGCAATTAAACAATCCCATAAATAAATATAAAATTAGAACTGTGACCCTTAAGTGACACAATGCTATGAGAACACAAAATAACAAGAGAGGAGACTGAAGGCAATGCTGAAGGTAGACCACAGAAGCTCTTCTAGGCCCTGTTCAGTCACTCATTCATTTACTTATTTATTCATTAACCAATTTTTCATGCACCCACCAAGAAACAAGTATTGTATTGAGCTCCAAAGATCGTCCAATGAATAAAACAGCTCCTGTTCTCTTGGATATTACATCCTAGTGGAAAAGAGACAAAGAAATATGTAAAAATAGAATGTGTCAGGTGGTGATAGGTGCCATGATGGTGATAAACGAAGCAGGGAAAGGAGGACAGAGAGTGGTGGCTCTAAGTATTATTTCAGAAAGAATGACTAGGAAAGCCTCTTGGTTAAGATGCATTTTGAGCAGAGAGAAGTGAAGGAGAGAGTCGTTTAGTACAAGAAGGATAGTGCTCTAAGTAGAGGGAACTGCACAGGTGAAGGTCTGAGATGAGAACACCCTTAGGATATTTAAGGAACAGCAAAGAAGCCAGTGTTCCTGGAGCCCAGCCAGCAAGGAGAAGAGTACGGACCTGGGAAGAGATCTTACAGGAAGCAGATCACAGGGCCTTGGACCTTAAAGACTGACTTGACTCTGAATAGGATGGGAAGCCATTGGAACGTTTAGAGTATAAGAATAAGATGATCTAGCCAGGTATGGTGCCACATACCTATAATCCCAGTACTTGGGAGGCTGAGACAAGAAAATCACAGGTTCGAGACCAGTCTCAGCAGCTTAGTGAAACTGTGTTTCAAAAATAGAAAATAAAATGGTCTGGGGTATAGCTCAGTAGTAGAACACTACTAGGTTCAGCTCCCAGTACCACACACACAAAAAGAAAAAAACAGATAAATAAGATGATCCAACTTACGCTTTGGGAGGATCGCCCTCACTGCTCTGCAGATATAGACTGTGGGAAGGTAAGGGGAATACGAGGGAAAACAGTTGGAATTCTATTGTAATAATGCAGATTTTTTAAATTGTGGCAGCATGGATGAAGGTGGTAGTGGAAGTGGTGAAAAGTAGTCAGGTGCTAGATGCGTTTCTAAGGTAGAGACTACATAATGTATGGATGAATCAGATGAAGGAAGGAAAAGGAGTCAAGGATGACTCCAAGGTCTTTTCCATTCACCTAACAAGGGGAGTCCACTAAGCAATTTATGGCGGGGAGAAGGGTGACATGACCCTATTTGATCATATCTTTCCAAAAGATTGCTCTGCCTGGGAGAGGGCTGGAGATGAACAAGAGTGGATGTGAAGTGTTTAGTAAGGAGGCTGTGTATGTTGTTCAGGCAAGATGCCCATCAATGGACCATTCATGGTATTTTCTCCCATTTTAACAGCTTAATTTCATAGTCATTGTGATATATTCGTAAGTATTAGAAAAATAAAACATAGCAAACCTGTGACTTCAGGCAGTTGACTAAGAAGCAAGATAACATGGTACCTTAAATTTGATGTAAGAATATATTTGGTAAATAATGGGCTAGTTAGTAGTTAGAAATAGAATAAAATCACTATGACGGTTTATAGACATTAAGGTGTGAGGAGAATATATTACATTACACTACTTACTTGATAAGCCTCATTTTTTAAGTGAGACTCTCTGAATAGGGGACATACTTTGGGGTATAATCCCAGCCTACAAACTAAATTATATCACATTATCACATTGTCTTAAGAAATTTCCTTTACCTGAATTGCTGTCATGTTTGCTCAGTGTGACCCAGCCACCCTGAAAAATGGACCAGGGAGGGACAAATCTGACACCATCTTCTGGAATGTGGGCTTGTGGCAATGGCAGCAAGCCAGGTTCTGTGGATGCTAGAGGATGCTGAAGATGGGTAGAAGATTAGTGTATCAGCTCAGGAACGAGGGGTGGTCATTATTCTGTGGCCTGAAGAAACAGGAAGTCAGCTGTGAAGAGAAAGAAGAAAAAGGCAGACACATAGAGATGCAGAGATGAGAGAAAGGACTGACAGATATTCAGTATCTAGTTCTGGTCCCTTCCTGAGTGAGACCAGTGATCTCTCTTTAAATTGGGTGCCTAAAACATTCCTCTATGGAGATAATAAATATAGCTTTTTAATTTGCTGTTTCAGTAGTTTTTCTTACTTGATACCAAAGGATAAAACCTAATGGTGACTTTCACAGATAAGAAACAGTGAATAAAGGACTTAAACAGTGAATAAAGGGGCATTCTACCTCTGATCTATACCCCCAGCCCTTTTAAATTTTTATTTTGAAACAGGATCTCACTGAGTTGCTGAGAGTCTCACTAAGTTGCTGAGGCTGCCTTGAACCTGCATCCCAGTACTTGGGAAGTTGAGACAAGAGGATTGCGGGTTTGAGGCCAGCATGTGGTAACTTAGCAAGACCCTGTTTAAAATGGATATAAAAAATAGCTGGGGGTGTAGATCAGAGGTAGTAAGCCCCTGAGTTTAATCTCTAGTACCACAAAAAATAAATGATTAGTAACATTTTTAAAAATCAGGATAGTTCAGCCAGGCGTGGTGGCACACGCTTGTAATCCCAGTACTTTGGGAGGCAGAGACCGGAGGATCCAGGTTCGCAGCCAGCCTCAGCTCGCTCTCTCTCTCTCTCTCTCTCTCTCTCCTTGTCTCTCTCTCTGTCTACTTGGTGAGGCCCTCCGCAACTTTGTGAGACCCAGTTTCAAAATAAAGTATAAAAAACAGGGCTGGGGGTGTAGCGCGGAGGTAGAATGCCCCTGGGTTCAATCCCCGGTACCGCGAAAAAAAAAATCAGGATACTTCATAAAAAATATTATTTGAATTTGTACATTGTATGAGAACAAGTAAAGCACAACAGGCTGAGAAGTTTATTTCCAGATGAAGCAGTGTTTTGTTGTGATCTAAGATTCAAAACATTTTTACTTAAAAAAAATATTACAAAGCATTGTGTAACTAGATATCCTCATCCCTCCTTATTCTCCTCATCCATGACCATTTTCTCTCTTCCCCCAACAAATATCAGAGGGGAAGGAAAATTGTGGCTGACAGAATCATCACACAGCCTACCAGAGCATATAAAACTGTCCACAGGTTGTGAAATGTGTCATTGATTTATTTCTCTACTACAGGTGAAACTCACGTATTTTCATTTTGTTTTGTTTGTTGAGATGGAAAATGCAATGAAAGAGAAACAATGAGCCATGCTCTTTGATTGACATAGTGGGATTTAACATGTTATGTAGAAATTTGAAATTTTCTTACTTTATTAAATAACCCATTTGAGAAACACCAACCAATTTTTTAGAACACCAAATGTGCTTATTTACATAAGTTGAACTTGAAGAGAGATCCATTACAACTGTATCCAGGGTTTGTGCCTGTGAGTGGGCCTCAGAGATGGGAGAGGAAGAAACGGAGGGAAAGAGCAGTCCACGATGATGTGGGGCTGGGATGGCGTGAGATTCAGGGATGGGCTGGAACGGGCTGAAAGTTTAATATTTTGTTTTGGGAGATTACAAAAGGAGTAGATATGAACATCAAAGTAGTCACATTTTCAAATTGGCTGTATCAAGATGTCCCCTGCTGCTTATACGTGAGGTGGTAACTGTCAGTAGGCCCGTGCACAGTCTGCAGCCTTGTGTAGGCAGCAAGCTAGAACTGGCTCTCGCATATGTTTTATTTTGCTCATACAGCATTTTTCAGAAAATGTAATCACCATATCTTAAAAATGTGAAGATTTAAATATAAAATTTGGGTTTTAATCTTCTCTTGGAAAACAGGATAGTGACATGCTGAGCCCTTACTCTCAGCTGGCATTAATTGATTGGATGTGAGTACAGGCTGACCAGGTTTGGGCCATGTAGTTCAATCCACTAGTCACCAGGGTTCCTTTGAACTCACATCAGGCATTCCTGTACCTGCCTGGTTCCTTCAGGCTCCTGAGCATGCAACCCCTTGAACATGAGCCTCGGGCCTTGTGATGAAGAATATAAACATAACTAAAGCAGGGCAGCTGCTACCTTTCTCCAATGTATGTGAGTGATGCCAAATTTTCCAATTTTTCAAGCAAAGTTGGAAATTTTTATTTTTATGCAAAGTCTTTCCATTTTTAAAAGTTTGCTACCATTCATTTTTTAATGCTCTGGCAACCAAACAAAACACCTGTGAATCACCAGCACATGCCTGCCAGGTGCCATTCTTCCTTGAGCTGTGGGAAAGAAGGCCACACAAGGAAGCCAGGATACTTGAGCCACATGTCACAGCTCCATTGCCAGAAATGCCAGCTAGAGAAGTCAGGTCATGACTCTTTAAGGGCAAATCTAGTTTGTTTGAATCTACAACTACATTCACCAAGCATTCACTATATACATGGTTCTGAACTGTGCACTGTGAACAGGATGGAGATCCAAATGGAACAACAAAACTATACTCTTGCCTTTATGGAGTGGGAAATCACCCACATCTTGACATCACTGATAAATAAGTAGAGTTTGCATTTAGCTATCTTGTCCCCTAATTTTTTAATTTATTTATTGGTGCATTGTAATCATACATCTTGATGGGTTTCAGGGTGGTAGAAGTATACATGCCTACATCGGTCAATTAGTTCTCCCCCAATTCCCACTCCCATTCCCTGCCCCCTCCCTCCTTCTAGTGCTCAGCATAGTAGTTGACTTTGATAAGTTTGTATATGTACATCCTGTGCATTAGGGTGTTTCCCTCTTCCCCCTCCCATCTCTCTCAGTTAGGTTGCCTTCTTTACTCATCTAAGGTTTTCTCCATCTTTGTCTGGAGTCCCTTCTGTGCCCTATTCTCCCTAGTTTCCGCATATTAGGGAGAACATCCAACTTTTCACTTTTTGTGACTGACTAATCTCACTTAGCATAATGTTCTCTAATTCTATCCATTTCCCTGCAAATGAAGTAATGTTGTTCTTCTTTATGGCTGTGTAAAATTCCATTGTGTACATACCCCATAGTTTTGTGATCCATTCATCTGATGATGGACATCTTGGCTGGTTCCATAGTTTGGCAATCGTGAATTGTGCAGCTGTAAACATAGATACACATGCATTAGTCTGGTAGTTTGGTTTCCATTCTTTTCCCTATTATTGCATCACCTTTTCCCTTAGGGAGCTCCCAGAAAGTCCCAGAGTTCCTTTACTAATGCTTCACTACTACTGCTACTGCTGCCGCTGCTGCTGACAGTGTCCACTACTGCAAGTACTACTAGTCCTACAATAACTGCTACCACCATATATCATCTTCATTTTATTTCAAGCACGTTATAGGAATAATTTCTAATGTTCACAATACTCTCATTTTATATATGGTTCAATTGAGTAAATCATCTTTGTTGAGGCCGCAGGTTAGTAATTATTATAAAAATTGAATTAAAATGCAGGATTCAGGCCAGGCGTGGTGGAGCATGCTTGTAATCCCAGTACTTGGGAGGCTGAGACAGGAGGATCGCAGGTTCAGGCCAGCCTCAGCTACTTCGTGCAGCCCTCCGCAACTTAGTGAGATCCTGTTTCAAAATAGAGAATAAAAAATAGGGCTGGGGGTGTAGCTTGGAGGTAGAATGCCCCTGGGTTCAATCCCCAGTGCCAAAAAAACAAAACAGCATTCATGGAGTCTCTCCTTCATACCATGCTATTTCAGATGACACCTAGCTTCCCATCAAGACTTATTATTTTATAGCCTATGCATTTAGGACATACTGCCTTTTGTTTAATAAATAAACCAATTACATTTATTTGATAGAATGTTACAAGTTGATAAAGACTTAAGTTATCATTTTTCCTAGATAATATCTTATTTATTTATCTATTTTAGTTTTATACATTTATTGGTACCTCCCCTAGACTACCTCCCTTGTTCCACTGGGGTTTCTCCTCTATTATTTAAAGTCCCCCTTGTATCATAATTACTCCCTAGGTTCTGCATATGAGAGAAAACATATGACCCTTCATTTTCTGTGACTGGTTAATCTCAATTAATATAATGTTCTCCAAGTCTATTCATTTTCCTGCAAATGACATAATTTTGTTCTTCTTTATTGCTGAGTAAAATTCCATTGTGTGTATATCCCATAATTTTGCTAGATAATATCTTAAATAAGACCTTCCATGCCTTAACCTCCAAATGTGACCAGTGATAGGAATGTTAGCCATTGCTATGGCTCTGTTTGGGTATTGTTTTTGCACCAGTAGCACATAATGCTCTGCTAAAGTCATGCTAAGTTTGGCATCAGAATCACTGAGCTGATACAGTGGTATTCAAAATCTAAAGGTGGCATCAACAGATTTTTTTTTCTGTGAAGGACCAGATAGCAAGGTTTTGTTTGTTTGTTTGTCTTTTGGCTTTGTGGAACATGCAGTCTCCATTAAGACTTCTATCTTGACTAATAAACTGCTGTTTAGGGTAAAAGCAGTCACAGACAATAGTATACAGCTGTCAAAATTGTGTCCCAATAAAACTTTTTTTAATAAAAACAGACATGGGCCATATTTGGCTTACAAACTGTAGCTTGTCAAGTTTTAGTCTAAGTGTGGTCTCAGACTAGTTCTGTGATAATGGAAAAAGAGACTTGAACTTTCTGTACCTCATTGTTTTCATCAGTAAATATAAGCATATCACTACCATCTCAATTAACTAATAAAGATGATAAAGCTGTATTGGGGATGGATGACACTAGATAATTTACAGAAATTCACTTTGTTAACTACCTACTGCTAGTGCAATTGTTTAATAATTAGCGCACAAAATGTTGAGGCTTTACCAACGAATATTGGCCTCCTGGCAAACTCACCTGTGCTTTCCTTTCCTCTATCCCTTCACTCAATTCTCTACAGATGAATCCCTGTTCTCAATCTCTCCTTTACACACACACACACATAAGTATCACATCCGTAGTATTACATTTTTACTCACCTCAGCTGTACCTAGGGCCCTCTTTTTTCCATCCATCCTTGAGTAGGTTTGATTTTTGCATTCTACCTCTCAGTTGTCCCTCTTCAGACTAGACCATTATTAACAGCAGAATGAATATTATTACTGGTCCAATTCTCTTTCTAAAAGAAGTGATTTGTAGGTAAATCGGTATTCCAAGATGCCCTTGAAGCATCTCACAAGAAAATCTAACAATTTCAGTGGAGTGTGTGATTTGTTTTAGAGTACATTAGATTACTTCTGAGAAACTCACAGGTAGCCCAAAGCAGCAACTCGTCTCCAGCAAACCAGGAGAAAATGGGCTTAAAGGACACCACGTGAAACTACCTCAGTAGAGAGAGTTGCATTTGCGGAGTGGGAGGGTAGACAGCGTACAGAAACAGGTATGGCTGGGGAGAAAGACTGAGTCTGGCCCTGCCTGCCAGTTGCTGCAATGAACAAATTAAAAGATATCCCTCAAGCATTACTTCCTCAGGAAAGCTAGTTCTTCCTGGCTTTATAAATTGTATTCCTGTCTTTTATTGCATTTACTTCCAATCATAAATAAAAAAAGTTTTCTCTCCTCTACTATATTCTAAGCTATCTGAGAGCAGAGACCATGTCTATTGTGTTTTTCAACACTTATTTCAGGGCCTGACACAGAGCAGGAGCACAGTAACCACACATTTGGGCCATACATTTAATGTAATAATTAATTCAAATCTATCATTTTACTATATATTTGAATAAAAAATGTCTGCTAAGAGCAGCACGTGGTGGTGCACATCTGTAATCCCAGTATTTGGGAGGCTGAGACAGGAGGATTGCAGGTGTGAAGCCAGCCTCAGCAAAATAGTGAGGCCCTCAGCAAGACCCTTAGTAAGACTCTTTCCAAATAAAAAATAAAATAGGACTGGGAGTGGAACTCAGAGATAGATTGCCCCTAGGTTCAATCCCAGTAACACACACACACACACACACACACACACACACACACACACACACACAATGTCTATTAAATAAAAAGTAGCCACTGCATGGATAAAAGGAGTCTGGGGATGCCGCTCAGTGATGGTGCATGTGCCTAGTATGTACAAGACCCTGGGTTTGGTCCCTAAACGCTGAAAAAAAAAAATGCAGTTGTCTCTGAGCTTCTAACTCAAAGAATTAATTCTGAAGTCTTCATACTACATAATGCTGTCTTTAGATTTCTTTCCCTGACCCCAATTTTGTATTGGTGTGTGTGTATGTATGTGTGTGTGGTACCGGGGATTGAACCCAGGGATGCTCTACCTCTGAACTACACCCCCAGCCCTATTTTACTTTTTATTTTGAAACAGGGTCTCACTAAATTGCTGAAGGCCTTGCTAAGCTTCTGAGGCTGGCCTCGGACCTGTAATTCTCCTGTTGCAATCTCCCAAGTACTGGAATTATAGGTGTGCGCCACCATGCCAGGCTCTGACCACGATCTGGAATCTTCTGCCTTGAGCTACTGTTTATTTTTAACACTAACTGTCATCTCTCTGTTTAGGAAGCTGCTAAACGACTCTTCAAATTGCTTGAGGTTCTTCAATCAGCATTGTCTTCTAGGGTTGTTACTTGGACACTGTACAGTGCTAGAGCCTACTGTGCGCAACTCTTTATAATTTTTGCATTCAGTCATATCATTTTAATATTTTGAAATCTCCTTTGGTAGAAGTATGAACAGCATGAAAATGAGTAAATGCTACAAATAAAAAAAAATAAATCTACTACTGGTCCCACTTCGATTTATTTCACCATTTAATAAAATAGGCCCCAGATGTTTCTAAATATTTGGCGAATTGCTCGATAAATAACACCTTCAAATGTTTATTGTTCTAAGATTCAGATTTTGAACTTGAAGCCACAAAGAATATGGTATGGCTCCCTTGTATCCCTTAACTAACCCAGCTACAAATAAAAAAGTAAAGTAGACTCCAAGTTGGACAATTGTGGGGGCAAAATGAACTCATTTGCTTATGTATTTTCTAATTTTAAAGCAAATTTTTAAGAATGCTGTTGAAATGTATGTACATTGGCTACATCAGCATTCTTCTAATTAGGATTTGGGTGATTTATCTTTCTCCATGCTTTTACTTTCACCTGATCTGTAGCTTTAAATTCAAAATGAGTTTCTTGTAGCAGCATACAGTTGGGTCTTGCTTTTTCATTGGGATGTTTGGACCATACATTTAATGTAATTATTAATTCAAATCTATCATTTTATTATTTTCTATTTGTTTTAGTTGTTGTTTATTCTTTTTTTCTCTTTTCCTGCCTTCTTTTGGATTGTTTTTTAAGTTTTCTTGCACATGGACATTTGAAAAAAATGTGTATTCTATAATCCTTAAGCAGAGAATTATATAATGTCAACTGTGTCAAGTTTTTGGTAAATTTGTTTAAATCATGTAAATCTCTCCTTGTCTTTGAAATTACTGAGAAATTATTGAAATTCTTGATTTTATCTATACATTTGTTATTTCTACTTTCAGTTCTTTCAACCTCTATTACTAGGTGCATACACATTTATGATATTCTTATGTCTTCTTGATAAATTATTTTTGGAAAGTCCCTCTTTATCTCTGTATGTATTCATTTTCCTGAAATCTACTTCATAAGAAAACTATAGTTTAAAATGAGAAAAAAGTCATATTTACCCACATATTTACTCTTTAGTTCTGTTCATTTTATTGTATCTTCAAGTTTGCATGAGATATCATTTTCTTTGGCCTGAAGAACTTTAACAGTTTTTGTAGTGTGAGTTGCTCATGATGAATTCTTTCAGCTTTGGTTTATCTGAAAAAAAAAACTTATTTCAACTTCATTTTTGAAGGATGTTTTCACAGGGTATAGAATTCTAGGTTAACAAAGTTTTTCTTTCAGCACTTTAAATATCCATTCAAATAATTTCTGGCTTTGATAGTTTCTAATGAAAGGACTGCCATTAACTCCTATCTTCTTTCCTCAGGAGATACTGTATCCTTTTCCTAGGCCACTTTTAATATGTTTTCTTTTGTGTGTGTTTTGTACTGAGGATTGAACCCAGGGGCATTCTACCTCTAAGCTACACCCCCAGACCCTATTTTAGTTTGAAACAGGGTCTTGCTAAGTTGCTGAAGGTCTAGCTAAGTTGCTGAGGCTGGCCTCAAACCTCTGATCCTCCTGTCTCAGTCACTCAAGTAGTGGTATACATTTATTACTGAATTTCAACTATTACTTTATGAAACTCCTTGTGTCATTTTCCTAGTGTGTATTTGTATTTTTATGTTTATTTTGTGTCTTGGGTTTATTGAGCTTCTTGGATCTGTGTGTATATAGCATTTATCATATTTGAAAAATTTTTGGATATTATCCCTTTGAATACTTTTCTTTCTTCTCCTTATTTACTGGGACCCCAATTACACATATGTTAGACCACTTAATATTGTTCCCAGATTACTCAGGTTCTCTTCATTATTTTTAGACTCCCCCCTTCTTGGCTTAATTTGGGGTACTTTTATTGCTATGGTTTATTGTTATATTATTGGAAGGTCACTAACTTTTCAATCTTTACTGTCTAATCTGCTGATATTCTAGCCAGTAGAAATTCCATTTTATGTATTGTAGTTTTCTAGAAGTTCATTTGACTTCTTTCATATCCTGCATCTCTCACTAAATTATATTTTTATTTTCTTTAAATCCATGAACATGATGGATTAAAGATGGCAGCATAAAGGGGGACAGCATGTTTCAGTTGCTCTTAAACTTGGAACTTAACCACTGGGAAGACTGCTTCTTGACAAGGGAAGAAAAACAGTGAAAAACTCAACAAAACAATGACAGTTGAAACATGGCAGAAACAGAGTCAGAAGAGAGAGCAGAAGATTGTAAAGAGCCCCATGCATCTCACCTGGTGAGCAGAGACAGCGGCAGCAACACATTTTGGCCAGGCTGTGCTGGCTGGCAGCTGCCAACACTGCAGCTCTCAGAGACCTGTAGCAAAGAAGCAGGAGTTTCTTGTGAAGCCAGCGACTACAGACTATCATCAAAAGCAGTCAACTCTTCTCTCCATGCTCAACAAAGACCCAGCTACCCAGATAGCCCAGCCAGATACTGCAGCTGCAGCTGAACTCATCTCTACCTGCAAGGACCCAGAACAACGCTCATCAAGCCGTCTCAGTGGGAAACCGCCCTGCACAGCCACAGGGATTTGTGTGGTAAGGAGTAGACTCACCAGGTCTGTGACTTTGCAAATCACCCCTGTGGATGTGGGGGTGGAGATTACTATCAGATTCAGCAGAAACGTGAATTAGCAGACAGCTCCTAGGGACATTCAGGTGGTAGGGCATTAGAGTCACAGTTCGCCAAACCTTTGCAGGGTCTCCATGGATCACCACAGGACAGCCAGCCATGGTGTCTGTGGGGGGAAATAACTCAGCCTTCCGAGTTGCAGGCTCAGAAATCAATAAACTTGCGCCTGGCCATGTTTGGGGGCTACAAGCACCAATGCCAGAGGCCAACAAGGGCTCACATGATCGCAGCTGCTCAGAGCTGCAGTGGTGTCCCTGGGGCTAAATAACTGAGGCACCCAAGCCCTAGGCTTAGAACTGTACAATATCTCCCTGCCAGAGCTTGGGCCCTGAAAGCTTTGTGGCCAGGGGCCAGGTAGGGTCTCACTGGATCACAGTTATAGGCTGGGAACTCAACACTGTCTCCACCAGCAGAGTTTGTGCCTGGCATGCATGCATACCAGTAACTGACAGTGTTCCACGTGATCATAACAAGCAGATCAGTGCTGGTGTCCCAGGGGCCAGCAAAACTCAACAATCTCGGCCACAAGCTCAAGCTCAGAAGCAATTACTGGCCTTGCTGAGCTTAAGCCCACTGGCCACAGAGACTGGAGGTCAGTGCTCTGCAGTTTCACGGGCTCACAATCAGCAGAGCAGCAGTGGTGTCTGTGGGGCCTTCAGGCTGCAGGCTCTGAACAGAACATCATAGTCTCTGGCCCTATGGAGTTTGGGCCTGTAGAGCACGGCGAACTGCAGCCAATCAAAGATTCCTGTTTGTCTGCACTAAGAACTATATCTAGTTAAAGAGGCTCTGGGGAACAGACTCAAAAGTTTGATTATATGAGACAGATTGGAAGAGGCAAATATATACCCCCAGCATAGACCTTATTATAAAGGGATAACAAATAGACACAGGACCCATACACAAAGAAGAAGAAGATGCTAAGACAACAGAAATACAAACCTGAGAACTCTGAAAATATGAGAATGAAGAACAGTGAGTAAGCAATAAACTGCCACAACTCAACAAGGGAGATTACCAATACTGATCTGCAAGAAATGCAAGGAGAATTCCAAATTTTGATCTTCAATATGATGAAAGGTCTCAAAGAAAGTGTATAGAAAATGAAAGGAAATCAAGGCCCTAAGAAAGAACCAAAAAGAGGCTTTGAAAGAAATGAAGGAGTCAATAAATGAATTAAAGATCACAGTAGAAACCACCTCTGGTAGACTAGACCACATGGAAAACAGAGTATCACTCATGGAAGACAGTTCATTCAAAGCTGAAAACACAGTCAACAATATAGAGAAGACAATACAACAACACAACCTGAACATCAAAGAAATATGGGGAAATATGAAGTGTCCTAATTTACAGATAAAAGGCATTGAAGAAGGTCTAGAAGCACAAACCAGGGTATCAGAAATCTCTTCAGAGAAATAATTTCAGAGAATTTCCCAAACATAGAAAAGT
This sequence comes from Glis glis, assembly GCA_004027185.1. Lineage (NCBI taxonomy): Eukaryota > Metazoa > Chordata > Mammalia > Rodentia > Gliridae > Glis > Glis glis. The sequence goes on from PVJS01019662.1 coordinate 29,841, forward strand.
CTTGGACATCCATGTACAGGAGACATTCAGAGAACCATTAAGATAATATCAAAGAAGGACTGCCTCACACCATGTAATAATCAAAATGACTAACATAGAGGCCAAGGAAAGAAACTTAAAAGCATCAAGAACAAAAGAACAGGTGATATTCAGGGACAAAACAATAAAAATCACTCCAGACTTCTCAACCCAAGTTATGAAAGTCAGGAGGGACTGGTATGATGTACTCCAGACCCTGGAAGAAAAGAACTTCCAACCAAGACTGCTATATCCAGCAAAGATATCATTCAAAATTGATGGAGAAATAAAAACTTTCCAAGACAAGCAGAAACTAAAAGAATTTATGACTACCAAGCCAACACTAGAAAATATATAAAGAAATAAAACACAAAGAAGAAAAAAGAAGAAATTCCAGAACCAGAGAAGAGGCAAACTCCACCAGATGGGCAACTAAGCAAAGAAGACATAATACTACATTAGACAGAAAATAGAACTCAAAATAACAGGAAACAAAAATCATATCTCAATAATAACACTGAATGTCAAAGGTATTAACTCCTCAATTAAAAGACTTAGACTGGCAATGTGGATTAAAAAACATAATCCAACTATATGCTGCCTTCGAGAAACTCACCTTACAGCCAAAGATATCCATATACTAAAGGTGAAAGGATGGATAAAGATATCCCATGCAAATGGAGATCGAAAACAAGCAGGAGTAGCAATGCTCATATCCAACAAAACAGACTTTAAGCTAAAACACATCAGAAATACAAAGCGGGTCACTTCTTATTAATAAAAAAATAATCCAACAAGAAGATATAATGATAATAAATATTTATGCCCCAAATGTGGGTACACCCACTTTTGTAAAACAAACTCTTCAGGACATCAGGTCTCAAATAAACCCAAATACAATAATATTGGGAGACACACGACTCACACCACTAGATTGATTTTCCAGACAAAAGATGAGTAAAGACTCTTTAGACCTAATGAACACTATAATCCAAATGGACCTAATAGACATATACAAAATATTTCAACCAGAAACTGCTGAATACACATTCTTCTCAGATGCTCATGGAACCTCCTCCAAAATAGACCACATCCTGGGCCACAAAGCATGCAGCAGCAAATTAAAAAAAGATATAATATAATTCCCTGCATCTTCTCAGATCACAACAGAATGAAAGTAGAAATCAACAACAGAAAGACCAAAAGAAATTACATAAACACATGGAGACTGAATGATACACTTTTGAATGATGATTGAATCAGAGAAGAAATAGGAGAGAAATAAAAAAATTCCTGGAATTAAATGAAAATAAATACACGATGTACCAAAATCTATGGGACACTTTGAAGGAAGTGTTGAGAGGAAAATTTATAGCACTGAGTGTCCATAAAAGAAAAACAGAAAGTCACCAAATAAACAACCTAATGATACACCTCAAGGACCTAGAAAAACAGGAACTGTCTAATCCCAAAGCCAGTAGAAGGAAGGAGATAATTGAAATCAGAGCAGAAATCAATGAAATATAGAACAAAAAAATTTACAAAGGATCAACAAAACAAAAAGCTGGTTCTTTGAAAAGATTAACAAGATTGACAAACTCCTAGCCAACCTAGCCAAAAGAAGGAGAGAATCAACCCAAATTATTAAAATCAGAAATGAAAAAAGGGGACATCACCACAGACAGTGGGAAAATTTAGAGGATCATCAAAACCTATTTTGAAAATTTATATTCCAATAAACTGGAAAACATTGTAGAAATTGACAGATTTCTAGACACAACCTTCCTAAATTGAACCAAGAAGATATAGAAAACCTAAACTGACCAATAGCAAGCAAAGAAATAGAAACAGCAATAAAAAGCCTGCCATCAAAGAAAAGCCTAGATCCAGATGAATTTCCAGCTGAATTCTACAAACCCTTTACAGAAGAACTAAACCCAATCCTTCACAAGTTATTCCATGAAATTGAAAGAGATGGAATTCTTCCAAACTCCTTTGATGAAGCCAGTACCACCTTAATACCAAAACCAAATAAAGATACCCCAAGAAAAGAAAATTACAGACCAATATCACTGATGAACATAGATACAAAAATTCTAAACAAAATACTAGTCATGCTCATTCAAAATCACATCAAGAAAATTGTACAACATGACCAAGTTGGTTTCATCCCAGAAAAGCAAGGTTGATTCAACATACGCAAATCAATACGTTATTCACCACATAACTAGAACTAAGGACAAAAATCACATGATCATCCCAATAGATGCTGAAAAAGCATTTGACAAAATCCAACACCCATTCATGTTAAAAAAAAAAACACTGCAGAAAATCAGAATAGAAGGAACATACCTCAACATCAGTAAGGCAATATACATTAAACCCAAAGCCAACATCATATTGAATAGGGGAAAAGTGTGGGAATTCCCTTTAAAATCATGAACAAGGCAAGGATGCCCAGTATTGCCACTCCTTTTCAATATAGTCCTCAAGACTCTTGCCAGAGCAATAAGACAAGAGAAAGATATCAAAGGAATTCAAATAGGAAAAGAAGAATTAAAATCATTTTTATTTGCAGATGACATGATCCTATGTTTAGAAGACCCAAAAAACTCAACCAAAAGACTACTAGAGCTGATTAACAAATTCTGCAAAGTAGTGGCATACTAAATCAACCTAAAAAAAAAAACAACCCAGTAGCTTTTCTATATGCCAACCATGAATCCACAGAGAAAGAAATCCAGAAAATAATTCCATTCACAATAACCTCAAAACCAATAAAATACCTAGAAATAAACCTAATCAAGGAGGTAAAAGACCTCTACAATGAAAATTATAAAACACTAAAGAAAGAAATTGAAGATCTTAGAAGATGGAAAGATCTCCCTTGCTCTAAGATAGGCAGAATAAATATTATCAAAATGGCCATTCTACCAAAAGTGATCTAGAGTTAATGCAATCCCTATCAAAATACCATTGTCATTCCTCACAGACCTAGACAAATCAGTCATAAATTTCATATGGAGAAACAAAAGACCCAAAATAGCCAAACCAATTCTCAGCAATAAGAATCATGCAGGAGGCATCACAATTCCTGACTTCAAGTTATACTACAGAGCTATAGCAATAAAAACAACATGGTATCAGCACAAAAACAGACCCATAGACCAATGGAACAGAATAGAAGATACAGAGCCAGGTGTGGTGGCGCACACTTGTAATCCCAGTACTTGGGAGGCAGAGACAGGAGAATCGCAGGTTCGCAGCAGGCTTCAGCTACTTAGTGAGGCCCTCCGCAACTTAGTGAGACCCTGTTTCAAAATAAAGAAAAAAAAAATAGGGTTGGGGATGTAGTTCAGAGGTAGAATGTCCCTGGGTTCCATCCCCAGTTCCACCAAAAAAAAAAAAAAAAAAGAATAGAAGATACAGAAACAAATCCACACACTTATAGCCAATTGATTTTCAACAAAGATGCCAGACACAAACATTGGAGAAAAGACAGTCTTCAATAAATGGTGTTGGGAAAACTGTTTATTCAGTCATAGAGAAATGGAACTAAATCCTTACCTCTCACCCTGCACAGGAGTCAACTTGAGATGGATCAAAGACCTG
>PVJS01019663.1:0-33467 GCA_004027185.1 Glis glis
AGAGAGAGAGAGAGAGAGAGAGAGAGAGAGAGACAGGGAGAGAGAGAGCGAGAGCTGAAGCTGGCCGCGAACCCGGATCCTCCGGTCTCCGCCTCCCAAAGTACTGGGATTACAAGCATGCGCCACCACACCCAGCCTGCTTCTCAACTTTTGATGGGACTATGTTCAGATAAACCGACTGTAAGTTGAAAATGTCAAGTTAAAAATGTTAAGACACCTACCCTACTAAATATCGTAATTTAGCAGCACAGTAAACTGTAGTGTTCTGGTCGCTTACCCTTGTGACCTCCTGGCTAACTGGAATCTGTACATACTGCCTCTGCCCAGTATAATAAAAGGGTTCATAGAGTATCACTAGTCTGAGACAGAATCAAAATTTCTAATTCAAAGTTTAAGTGGGCTGAAGATATAGCTCATACAGTGCTTGCCTAGCATGCCCACAGCCCTGGGTTCAATCCCCCAAAATTAAAAAAAAAACTCAGACTTTATTGAATGCATAGTTTTTGCACCATCGTAAAGTAAAAAAAAAATCGTAAGTGGAACCCACCTTAAGTTGAGGACCAGTGGTAACAACACCAACCTCACAGAGTTTTATGAGCAATAAATGAGTTAATGCAGAGAGTGGCTTCAACATAGTAACAGATATCCGAATGAAATTGGAACTCACGAGTATGGGAATTTGAAAATTTCAATTTACCACTGACATACATGACAAGGAGGTAGAACGATCACTGGGCTTAGTGCTGAGAGAACCCAAGTTCAATCTTGGTCTTGTCCTACCCCAGCGGCAGGACCTCAAATTACTTATCACACTTCTGTAGCTGTATGATTGCTCATCCACTGCACGATGAAAAGGGGATTCCATCCACGGAGAATTGTATCAACATTTCCTGAAGTTTGAAAAAAATATTCCAAACTATAAATATATACCCAAGCCCAAGATCAATTATTCCCCCCTTTCCTTCCCTCCCTGTTTCTATTCTGCCTGCAGCCTTCCCCACATACCTGCTCCAGGATGTCAAGAGGCAGTGGCCAGTTGATCTCCAGTTCCATGACATGATCAGGTAGAAATGAGTCAGGGACAGGCAGGTGTGGTGGCACGTGCCTGTGATCCCAGAACTTGGGAGGCTGAGATGGGAGGATCGTAGGTGTGAGACCAGCCTCAAGAACTTAGTGAGACTCTCAGCAATCTAGCAAGACCCTGTTTCAAAATGAAAAAATATAAAGGTCTGGGGAGTATCTCAGAGGTAGAATGGCCCTGGGTTCAACTGCCAGTACAGAGAGAGAGAGAGAAAGGAGGGGGAGAGAGAGATAGAGATAGAGATAGACAGATAGATAGAGAGAGAGAGAGAGAGAGAGAGAGAGAGAGAGGAAAGAAGGAGGAGGAGGAGGAGGAGGGGGAGAGGGAGGGAGAGAAGAAGGAAGGAAGGAAGGAAGAAAGGAAGAAAGGAAGGAAGGAAGGAAGGAAGGAAGGAAAGAAGGAAGGAAGGAAGGAAGGAAGGAAGGAAGGAAGGAAGGAAGGAAGGAAGGAAGGAAGTGAGTGAGTCAGGGGCCAGAAGCTATAGGAAGATAAAGTAACTTCGCAATCCACACAGAACCTAGCAGCACTGGAAGCCTTCTTGAAGATGATGAGCCTGACCCAGAGTGTCGGGCGCAGAGAGGGCAGGCCAGAGCGAGCAATAGCAGGGCTCAGACGCTGGGGAGTCAAGTGAGCACAGGATGAGGGCAAAGCACCCTGGGTTGAACCACCGCTGCAGTCATGAACTAACTGTAGGGGACTAGAGGCGGGCACCAGTGATGTCCCTTGCAGTGACCTCCAAGGATCTTCAAACACTCATGAGGACTTATTTTGGGGTAGATTTTCCCTCCCCAGGCTTCAGTTTTCTCACTTGCAAACAACAAAAACAAAACGAACAAGCTAAAGCCCGTATTGGGTGAGGTGGTGCCTATGGACTACGTTGCACCCTGAGAACTTGTGTTGGAACTATGGGAAGAGTACGAGTGAGCACGCTCACAGGGCGCTCATCACTGGCCAGGAGCTTTGCAGGGGCTTTGCAGCTATTAACTCTCTCAGTCCCCACCATCCTATGAAGTAGCCCTTGTAATTGTCCTTTTCTTAAAGTCTCGTCTAACTACTCTGCTTTAGAACAGTAAATGGGGAGATCTCTGTGCCTAGAAGAGGAAGCAGATTGGTTCTGGGACTACAAGAGTTCCTGGGGGTGCTTAAAGAGGGCGATGCTACGGGTTTTGAGGAAGTGGTTTCGATCTGCATGGAGATGAGGTTTCAAAAGCTCCCAAATGTGCTGTTTCATTGAGAGGCTCTATTTGATGAGCAGTGCGGTCTTTCTCTTTTCTGGAGACTTCCAGGGAGGCTGCAGGGCAAAGGGGCCTCCTTGGTCCACACACTCTGACCCTAGCTTTCCCACAAGTCTCTGGGCCAGCCTGTCAGTCAGCCGGTCTGGCCAAGGCAAGTGCTAGGGACGACTAGTGGCTTGTAGGGAACCTTAGCATAGACAGAGGGTCTGTCCTTGATAAGTGAAGGGCTGCTTATCATATGCATGAACCTATAAATTTGGGGAGCAGAGGGTTTGGAGCCCACAAGGTCTAATGTCACTAAAGATATATGTGTATGTGAGTGTTGTGTGTGTGATTTTTTAAATCTTATTATAGGATTATCAAGCCCTGTGTTTCATTCCTACCCCAGGAAGGCCAGGGCTGGGTCTGTCCAGTTCCCCAGAATTATTCCCTCACTGAAGACATTCCTTGTGCATCAACACTGCTTAATAACGAATTGGCTGTCTGATGGCCAGAGATGAGGGAAGATAAGGAGAGCTAAGTCATAGGTCTCAGAGTCAGAATATCTGTGTTTCACTTCTGCCTTCTTGTGGCGTGGTCTCCAGAGGGCCCCTTCACCTCTCTCAGCCTCTCCTCTTAAAGGTCTTGAATTAATATAAGAACGTTTAGTAAACAGCAATTATGATTAGCTCTTCCCTGTGCATAAATAATCATTAGTATGGTTGACCTGATTCTCTGCAGTGAGGTGTTCCAGATCCTCATGGGTTTTAAGTCATTTCCTGACTGGCAGTGGGGTAACGCATCACATATAGCTTGCTGGTCCCATGTCCGGGGGTGAAGCTGAAGATCATGTCACAGAGCCCGGGAAGGACAGGGACAATGCAAGCGTCACACCTGCCTGGGTTCAAATGGGGGAATGATGGGCACTGCGGGAGCTCTAGAGAGAGCAACTGGAGAACGTTGTCAGAATTAAAGTGCCGCGGTGGGTCTCATCAAAGACAAGCATGTCACCATGGATCTGAGCTGACAGCGCCCCCACCTTCACCCTTGACCTTCCGAATAGCCTGTCATTTCTCCCGTCCATCCTCCCTTTCTTGGAAAAACAGGTTTTTGCATCAAGATGTTACCGATGACAAGAACAAATAATACTTCTGTGATTTTTTTTAAACACTGTCACCCTAAGATTTATTCTAGAAAACATCTCCTCAGTAGAGTTGGCCAATTAACCACTTAAATGGCTTGAAAACTTTTTTAATGTCACTGCCTAATCACTTTATGAAATGTCACTGCTCCAGCAGGCAGGGATTTCTACTTTATACCTCGCTTCTCCCGTGCTTCACTCTCTTTCTGAAGCACGGAGCTTCCTCCCAAAGAAGACTGCGATCTCCAAGCCTCTCCCCTCCTAGAGGCGCCCTTTATATTTGCATAGAATGATGGGGATTGTGGGGATCAGCCTTCCTCAAAAGTCGTTTTACTGATGACTAAAGGGAGGCTCCCAGAGGAAAGCACCTGATCTAAGGGCACCACTGGTAAGCGGCACAGCCACCGTTTTTATAGCTGTAAGTCGTGTGAATGGTGCGGGGAGGGCCACGTAGACCTGAGTCTTCCTGCCTCAATACCTCTCCACTCCGAGCTTCCGGTTCTTACCTGCTCAAAGGGGGGAGCTTATTATATATGCTTCGCAATCAGTAACTACCAGGCGTACATTTAATGTATTCTGGTATTCATTAATGATAATCAACAGTAACTATACATTATATTATATAATAATATAATACAGTATAATATGTTATATAACTATATATAAAACCATATATTATATATAACTACATATAAAACTATATATTATAGTATAATATATTGTGTTATATAACTATATATAAAACTACATATCATACATAACTATATATAAAACTATATATTATAATATATTGTGTTATATAACATAAATATTACAACACAAATATATATAACAATATATTATACCATAGTATATTGTGTTATATAACTATATATAAAATTATATATTATAAATATGAATATTTATTTATTTACTTATTTATTTATTTATTTTGTGGTATTGGGGATTGAATCTAGGGGCATTCTACCTCTGAGTACACCCCCAGCCCATTTTTTATTTATTTATTTTTTTTTGTGGTACTGGGGGTAGAACCCAGGGGCCTTCTACCTCCAGGCTATACCTCCAAGCCCTATTTTATTTATTATTTGGAAACAGGGTCTCACTAGGTTGCTGAGAGCCCCACTAAATTGCTGAGGCTGGCTTCAAATCTGCGATCCTCCTGTCTCAGCCTCCCAAGTACTGGGATTACAGGTGTGCACCACCATGCCTGGTTTTTATATTTTGCTTTGAAACGGGGTCTCACTAGGCTCACTAGGTTGCTGAGAGTCTAACTATATTGCTAATGCTGTCCTCGAATCTGTGATCCTCCTGTCTCAGCCTCCCAAGTACTGGGATTACAAACGTGCAGCACCACACCCAGCAACAGTAACCATGTTATTATGATAATACTCTCATACCTATAGCTTAGCCATACATTTAACTCCTCCAGGATATAACTCCTCCTCTATAATAATTTTCTCTGTGTGTGTGTTGCTAAGAATTGAACTCAGGTCCACACACATGCTAGGCAAGCGCTGTACCACTGAGCTGCACACCCAGCCCTACAAAAATTTTCATTGAAGAAACTTCTATTTCTACTTCGTTTGCTAAGAGTTCATCTACTAGCAGCTAGTGCTCCAAATCCTAATTGCTCTGTCTTTTGACACGTGGAGCATAAGTGGAGATCGAAAACAATAGAAACACACACACACACTCACACACACACACACACACACACACACACACACACACAGCCCAGAAAGTCCTCAGCTGGGTGATAACCTCAGCACAGTGGAGACACGATTCTTCTGAGTGCTACCATTTTGAAGACTGCACTGCCTGCTGCTCATGTGACCTCATCTATACTTGATTTTCTCTATTGACAAAACTGTGACCCGTTTAATTCATGGCTTAAAGAACAGATTTGAGCTAATGCACCTAGCCAAGGCAAACGCATGCTTCTTTTATTTGTACCTTTGGTGCAAAGCCAATTCATTATTCGTCTAGGTGTAAACTCCCCTTCACTATGGCGCAAGTAAATGAAATTATTTGGCTTTCACGAGTTAATGTATAATGTTTTCCATCACGGTGCTAGCTCAGCCATTGCGTGAATATACTCGCACATCACATGGGACTTGCTCGTCCACGGAGCTCTAGGACAAGAAGGAAAAACGGAGGCAGGACGAGGAAGGCGCTAATTGTCTTATCCTGCTGAATATGAGTGGTACCACCAGAAGGTGTGTGAATTTAGACAGTTAACATTTGCTTGACAGGTTGCTGTTACAAAATTTCCAGTGATATTATTGTAGAGAATACACAGGAAATGGCCAAAAGCTGCTCCCTTTCCAAGCCTGATTTTTTTTATACATCTGTCAACACAGCAATTACTTTGTCTTCTTTTTTTTTTTCTAAAGGTGAAGAAACATGTTCTAGGGATTTTATTTTCAAGCAAGTTTTGAAACCTGTTTAAAACTCCTCTTTCTTAAAAAGAGATTTTTTTTTTTTTTGCCAACATGTCTTCAGATTCCAAGAAAAATCCAACGAAGCAGAAAGCGTGATTCCAAGGCCAGGTTTTTTGGAGGAGCAGCGAGCTCTGAATTCAGGCTTTCTTGCTGTGCTCAGCAGACTTGGCCCCGCAATCAGAACCATTTGATTCCAAAGCTGATATTCCTATAACCAGGCAGGTTCCAGCGCATTGTGAGCTCTGAAATAGTGTAATTACAAACAAAGAATGACAAGAAGCGCACTTAATATAGCTCCCCTCATTCAGCGAGCACACGCATCTTCACACGTACGCGCCCACCTGTCCTCAGGAGCCCTCAGCTGGCAGGTGAGGCGGTGGCCGCCACCTCACAGGAAGCACAGGATGGCCAGTGGACCCAGAGGTTAAGTGACTGATGAGGCCGTACATTGTCACTGGCTCTTAATGATCCCTTGTGGCCATGCATGGAATCGAGGCATGCAATGTGTTTGAGGACTATGTGTTTGGTGGGGTACAAAGAAAAAAATAAATAAACAACCCGCATAGCTGTGACCTCTGCCCTTGAAGGTCCATAAACTAGGTGGAGTGGGTGGCGGAGGGCTGAGCAGAGATGATCAATATCACTCTGTTTAAGAATGTGCGGCGCCAGCTTTGTCTCACACAGAGAATAACGGCTCGTTTTCTTCAAGAAGCAAGAAGAACCCTTCCCTTGGGCAGAATAGAAGAGGGTAGTGTCCTCTTTTAGGTGTCTGCATTATGTTCCTATTGCTGAGTGACAAATTATTACAAACTTACTAACACGAAACAGTTCAAATGTATTTATTTATTTATTTTTTCCCTGAGTCCCGGGGATTGAACCCAGGGGCATTCTACTTCTGAGCCACACCCCCAGCCCTACTTTTTTTTTTAAATTTGAAACAGAGTCTCACTAAGTTGCTGAGACTGGTTTTGAACCTGTGACCCTCCTGTCTCAGCCTCCCAAGTACTAGGATGATGGGTGTGCCCCACCACGCCTGGCTTAGTCCAGATTTTAATATCTCACAGTTTCTGTGGGTCAGAGTCTGGGTACACGTTAGATGGGTTCTTTGTTTAGGGTCTCACCAGACTGCAATCAAGGTGTTGGCTGGAAGATGGTTCTCATCTTGGGCCTGGGTCCTGTTCCCATGGCTGCTGAAACAATTCTTGTCCTTGCGGTTGTGTGACCGAGGCTCCTGTTTTTTTAATGACCGTTGACTGGAGATTTCTCCAGGTCGCTGGCCATTCCTTGCCGTCTGGCCTCCAGAGGCGGTTCACAGAAGGCCTGCTTGCTCTCTCCCAGGCCACGTGGAAATTGTCTCTTGGGCACTTTGCTTTCTTCCAAAGACTTACCTGAGCAGGCCAGACCCACTCAGAATCTGCTCAAAGTCATCTGTTAAGTCTGTGTCCTCAGCGCCACCGCCATCATCTAATCCATCATCTATCTGGACCTTCAATGCCTTCTGCATTCATCAGATCTAGTAAGCTGATCTTGGGAGTGAAAGTCCATCCTACTCACAGGTCCTGCCCACACCGCTGGAGAGGAGAGGGGTACGCAGAAGGACATAGGAATGGGGGGGTGGATCAAGAATCTGCTTTCTACATGTCTTCCCACCACGGCTGTGCATTTCCTCTTTGTTGTGTTTGCTGCCTTGGCCTCCCATGTCAAACAGCCACAGCCTCCCAGATAAATACTCCTCCCTCCCCTCCATCCCCATGCCTTCAAAAGAGAGCGGTGTTCTATACAAGGAATTCATCACTGATAACCAAGTTTCAGATAATGAAATGAGCACTTGCTTTTGTGTCGTCAGTGCTCAGCATAGTGTCTGGCACTTAGGAATCCTCAGTGTATGTTTCTTCGATAGATGAATATGTGAATGATTAAATGAGAAATACTTTGGGCATCCTCATCAGTTGCAGACATATAAAAAGTGACAACTCCCTATGTGTGCAAGGAGGAGTCCTCTTTTTAGTTTTAAATCACTTTTTCCCCTGATAATGCATGCTTATTATAAAACTCTTGGGGATTTTTCTTCTTATGATGATTTTATTTTTTTATATTTAACTTTTTAATCCAAGTGGAACTAAGTTCTCAATATTATGTTTCATATATTCCATCCCTACCCAATTAGCCTGTGAAGCTTTTATTTTCATATACTAAGTTCTTATATATAAGGTTTATTTCAGAGCTGTCGTATTTCATTGATGTGCCTGTCCAATTTGTGAGCCAGTATCACCAGTTTTAATTACTAGGGTTTTATCTCTTTTTTTTTTTTCTGTACTGGAGAGTGAACCTAGGGGCATTCTACCTCTGACCTACACCCTGAAGAAGGTCTCACTATGTTGCTGAGGCTGGCCTCAAGCCTGTGATCCTCCTGTCTCAGCCTCCCAAGTGCTGGGGTTACTGGTGGGTACCACCGCAACCAGCTTGCTTGACCTTTGAAGGGCAACTTTGCAGAGACCAGCAGAGAATCTTACCTTGCTGTAAGGTTCGAGAAGGCAGGTACGGTTATTGTCCTTCTTTCTGTCCCCTTCTCAGCCAGTCATTAAGCCAGCGTCTATCACCCTGGTGATATGCTCTAACTCCTCGTGCAGCACAGCACACTTAGGCAAGGTCCGAAACAGAGACAGACCTAGGTTCATATTCTACCTCGGTGTTTCCGTAGCTCAACTCCTCTGGCCCCGATGAAATGTAAACTTCCAGCAATAATTATGCCTATATGACAAACTGATTATGAGACTGGAGGAACTTCTCAGAGTCACCCAGCACATAGTAGGTGGTCAGCACCTACCAAGATTGATTCTGAATATCCCACTACTCATGCTCCTGTCCCTCCATCCTCATGAACAGGGACTCTTGAAAAAGCTCCCTGAACACATGCTGAGACGTGGGCCTCTAGGATCCAGGCCAGTTCCAAGACTTGGAGTTCCAGGCTGCATACCTGGTTTCAGCCTCTGTGCAGCGCCCCCTGAGTTCTCACTGACCCCAGGGAAGTGGTGGCTTTGTGAACTGGGGCCATCCAGAGTGCCCAGGGGGACTCTAGAAGGGGACATGAATCAGGTGCTGACCACTGTCTCGGTCAACTTTCTCACTGCTCTAATCAAAAACAATTGACCCCTCAACTTAGAGGGAGGAAGGTTTATTTGCTTACACTTTTTTGGATATTCAGTTCATTCCATGTCAGGCTGAGGTCTGCAGAGCTCGGGGCCTGGTGGTGGAAGCAGAGAGAGGGAGAGAGCAAGGCTCTGCTCTTACGTCATGGAGGCCGGAAGCAAGAGAGAACAAGCAAGCAAAGGGATCCAGAGACACAAGCACAGGCCCTAAGACTGCACCCCAGGGACTCCTCATCCAGCCGTACCCCACCTGCCTAGGTGTGCGCCCAGTTAATCCATTATAATGGATTTATCCACTGATGAGATTACAACCCTCATAACTTAATTACATCGACTCTGAACATTAATACAGGAGCGCTGCAGGGGGCATTCTATATCTAACCATAACACCCACCTTACCAGTCCTTATGGGAATCTGGAAGTGCCAGGCCCCATCCCCTGGGAGCCTGCCTCTGGGCGTTGGCAGCCAGAGAAGGTCCTTGAGCCATGAATTACAGGTAGCGGGAGTCGGATGTCATTCTGGCACACGCTGAACTCCACACGCTGGCGAGGGGACATGGACAGAACTTTGACAGCATGTGCTAGAAATGAGAGAGTGAAGAAATGATTACAATTCCAGGAAGCTCCGCAGTACTGAGCGATCCCTTGCCTCTGCCTAGAGGCTGATAAAGGTGACTAGTTGTCCTGAGAAAAGTGCAGGCACTGGCCGCCAGAGCCTGTGATGAATCACAAGGCAGCCAGGAATTGCGAAGGCCACAAGCTCACTCCCTTCCTGGTAACCTCCCTCCAACTCAGAGAGGGCGGGGCCTGTGCGCATTCATTCCTGCAACAGGGCTGTCTGAAGGCCCGCCCTGTGCTCTGGGAGCTGAGAGAGAAGGACCCAGAGGATCCAGGCATGGCAGCGTGTCGTACTTGTAATCCCAGTACTTGGGAGGCTGAGACTGGAGGATCCGGGTTCGCGGCCAGCCTCAGCTACTTAGTGAGGCCCTCCACAACTGAGTGAGACCCTGTTTCAAATAAAGAATAAAAAAAAATAGGGCTGAGGGTGTATCTTGGATGTAGAATGCCCCTGGATTCAATCCCCAGTTCCACCAAAAAAAAAAACAAAAAGGATGAAGAGGGAGACACAGCTCTGCCCTTGTGGTGCGCCCATGCTGCGTGGAGAGGAGAGAGAGAGAGGATGTCCCTGTGTGTGTGGCTCTGCTCCCATGACAGCAATATGGTGGCCCTTTTTCCCATTGTAAATCAATCACTGCATAATCTTTAATAAAAAGAAACAGATTGAGCTGGGTGTGGTAGCACATGCCTGTAATTCCAGTACATGAGAGGCTGAGACTGGAAGATCACAGGTTCAAGACAAGCCTCAGTAATATAGTGAGACTCTCAGCAACCTAGTGAGACCCTGTTTCAAAACAAAAAGTAAAAAGGGCTGCGGTAAAGCTCACAGGTAGAATGCCCCTGGCTATGATCCCTAGTACAATAAAATAAAATTAAAAGGTAGGAAACATCTTTCTTTCTTTCTTTCTTTCTTTCTTTCTTTCTTTCTTTCTTTCTCTCTTTCTCTCTTTCTCTCTCTCTCTCTTTCTCTCTCTCTTTCTCTCTCTCTTTCTCTCTCTCTCTCTTTCTCTCTCTCTTTCTCTCTCTCTTTCTCTCTCTCTTTCTCTCTCTCTTTCTTTCTTTCTTTCTTTCTTTCTTTCTTTCTTTCTTTCTTCTTTTTTGTGGAACCTATGATCTTCCTGTCTCAGCCTGCAAGTACTGGGATTACAGGTGTATGCTACCACATCTGGCTGGAAATAAAATGAAATAAAAAGATAAAAAGGTAGGAAACCTGGAAGTGGTGTGATATAAAGAGAGTCAGCACTCCCCTCCCTCCAGTTCAAATTCTGGTTTTAACCCCTTGACGAGCGTGTGTAAAGCACATGTCCTAACCCCGCTAAGCCCCATCTTCTCACCTGTAAAATGATGACAGCAGTGTTTTCTCATGATGTTTTTGAAGAATTATGTGGAGCTATGTACTCTGAGTGCTTGGCTCAGTGCCCAGCACCAGGTTAAATGATTTCCAGCTGGGTACTGACCAACTGTGCTTGGTGCCCACGCACAGTCCCGTTGGGGAGGACCAGGTGCCTGACTGACATCTCCTTCTGTCCCTGTCTAGCTCCGGAGCCCTGGAGGAGTGGCATCGAGGGGGAGAGCGTGGCAAGAGAATGAAGAGGCCAACCGCCCCTGAGAAGCATGAGGTGGCGGTGTGGCACTCGGCTTAGAGGCCGTCGGCCGGCGGCGGCCCCGTGGGCACTGCTGCTGGCCCTGGGCCTGCCCGGTTGGGTGCTAGCCGTGTCCGCCACGGCGGTGGTCCCCGAGCAGCATGCCACCTCGGCCGGCCAGCCCCCCCTGGACTGGCTGCTCACAGACCGCGGCCCCTTCCACCGCGCTCAGGAGTATGCGGACTTCATGGAGCGCTACCGGCAGGGTTTCACCACCCGGTACAGGATCTACAGGTGAGTGGGCACCTCCGGGACCCAGACGGCGCTTCCCTCTCTCAGAACCCAAGCCAGGCCCTGTCTGTGCCAGCTCCAGCCGGGACGCCAGCTGGAGTGCCCTGGGACTGGACTGGAGGTAGAAATCAGAGTGCCACCAGGCAGGGAAATATGCCTGCCATGTTGGTTTTATAAAAAAAGAAAGAGGAAAACACACACAAGCTGGAAAGCCTGCTGATGCCTCCTGGGGAACTTAGCAAAAGGGTTTCTATTTATAGGTCCTGCTGCTTATAAATTGAGGACAAATCAGGCGGCATAGAGTCAGCGTGTGGCCCATGCTGCCGTAGGAGGTCAGAGTCAAATGCTGGGGCCGGGTTTTAACTAATGGGTTAGATACTTTTACGAGTTGTAATTACTTAGTCATGCAGATGGAGGAGAGGGAGCTCCAACTCTTGCCTTAAAGGTCTGGGGAGCCCTGCAGGGTCAGGGATAAACATGTCCCCACCCTTGTCAGCACCAGGCTCCACTGGCCTTACGCATGCAAAGGGGCTGTACCTTCCCGGCTCCTCAGGCCCATCTCCAGGAGCATAGAGCATCCTGCCCCGGCCACCTGATGTGGGAGAAGCCAGGCACACGCTCCCGGAGCTGGACCAGGGCTTCAGAAGTAGGATGTCCTCCAAGCCCTCACCCCGGGTGACCCGGCAAGACTGGGGGTTCCCATAGGTGAAACCCCTATTTCAAACCTTCCCTCAAACTCCTCTGCCCACTTGCCCCTCTGTTATATCCCCCCCTTTCCTCCTCATCTTATCTGCATGAGGCATCTTTAGACAAACCTGGAGCTTTACTGAATCTTTTTCTTTTTTCAAAGACATTTATTTGCTTTTTTTTTTTTTTTGCAGTACCGTAGAACCCAGGGGCGTTCTACCTCCGCGCTACACCCCCGGCCCTATTTTTTTTTTTATGCTTTATTTTGAAACTGGGTCTCATGAAGTTGCAGAGGGCCTCACTAGGAAGAGAGAGAGAGAGAGAGAGAGAGAGAAAGAGAGAGAGAGCTGAGGCTGGCCGCGAACCCAGATCCTCTGGTCTCCGCCTCCCAAAGTACTGGGATTACAAGTGTGCACCGCCACGCCCGGCCAAAGACATTTATTTGTAATTACAAATTAGTTCCTAATGCAGAAAAAAGGGGGAAAACACGGAAAAAACACAAATAGAAACAAGAACCCAAAGCTACCCATTCTTTCAGCATCTAGAGACTGCTAGTGTGAACATTCTGAAGATGCGTTCCTAATCCGATGAACACACTCATGGTTTTGGATCTCTCGCTAGACTTTGCACTTGGCATGGCTTATGTAAATCACCTTATTTAATCCTCCCAACAACCCTTTGTTGGAGGAACAATTATTTTCCCCTTTTTACAGATGAAGAAATTTAGGCGCAGAGAAGTTAGGCAACTCGCTGAAGAACAGTTAGTAAATGGTGGGGCTGAAATTAGCTTCCAAAGAGTCAGACGACTTCAGTCTGTGTTCCTAAAATAGATGTGATTCATTATTTCTGGGAGTTTTTTAAACATGTGCAGTAACCATGTACCTCATTAGGTTAGGATGAGGTCTCAGAAATAAGGTCTTAGGAGCAGTATTCCACATGTAGGAAGATTCTCCCATGTGGTAAGAGCGGCTGTGTATAGGGGCATTCACCTGGTTCCTACACTTGGATGCCGAGAAAAAGCAAGACCAAATAGTTGAGAGTCAGGCCCATGGTGGGTCCAGAGGGATACGGACAGGCGATGGAGCTCAGGGATAGCCTGTCCACCTCTCAGGTCGTTTCTCTCCCACTGTGCTGAGCTCCAGCCTAGTCCCAGAAGGGACTGCAGTTCATACTCCCTGCTTCAATGGCTCCGGTCCTTGTCAACCTCCAAAGATTTCAGCCGAAATCCACATGGGATCACTGGGGAAGACAGAGGCGGACTCAGGCTGGGAGTGGTTGAGTTCATCTGTGCTCAGGTGGAAACAGATGAGAAGAAGAGATACACAGCAGAAGGTTCATTCGACTTTCAGTAAATATAGAAGAATCTAGACACATGCTCCCACAAATTTGCAGAAGGTAAATTCAGGGTGATCCTTCTCTTATCAAAAAAAAATTTTTTCATCTCCCTGGAAAAACAAAATCTAGAAATCCATTCTAGAATGTGCCTAAGCAGAGAATTTTTCCAGTCTAATAAAATGAGACTTCATTTGCCTTGGATGATTTGGCTCATCCAAAGTCTCACAGAAACACTGTTATCACAAAAATAATTTTTAAAAAGTGTCTTGCAAGCTGGGTGTGGTGGCGCATGCCTATAATCCCAGTACTTGGGAGGTTGAGACAGGAGAATCCCAGGTTCGAGGCTAGCTTTTGGCATCTTAGCAAATCTCTCAGCAACTTAGTGAGACCCTGTTTTAAAATGAAAAATAAAATAGGGCTGGGGGTGTAGCAGAGATAGAATGTCCCTGGGTTCAACCCCAAGCACTGGGGAAAAAAAGTGTATTGGAAGCGAAGTCGGGCTGGGAATTCTAACACCACTGTCCACTTCAAAGGGCTACAGGAACTTGAGGGAATAGACCATCAGCTTCCTTCTCTCCTCAGTAGATATTATTTTCTGGCTAAGCCCCAGCCCCATGTCTAAGTGGCCTAGCAGCCAGTTAGCGCCCGGGTGGCAGCTCCAAGTTGGCCCATGGGGAGTGTCAGTAATCACTTCTGCACCATCAACCCTTCTATCAGCTGGGAATGGTTTTCTGATCATTTAATGTGACAGGCTCATACGCCGTGCCATTCCGCTTCTCTGGGGTCAGTTACTGCACATGAACCTGTACTTGGGGAAACAGTAACCAGTCATTCTGACAGGAACGCAGTATTCTGATTTGTGACCCTTTGGTGGGCCCAGAGAGAATGGTCACACACTGCCGCTCCAGGAACATTCTGGGAGTTTTGCCTTCAGTATTTAAGCAAAATGGCCTTCCTATAGATACTTCATTTCACTAAGGCTCTATATGATCCCACTGGGAATTCTTTCTTATGCCTTCCCCTTTTGTTGCTCGTGGCATCTGCCTCTGGCAAATGTGGGACCTTGCTTGTGCCGACTAGAGCAGGCCACAGGAAACTAGTAAAATATACATTGAGTCATCCCCCATCTTTTCCTCCTACGATCCAAAAGGGCAGAAGGAGAAAAAAGCTTACAGAGAATATCAACAATGCTTTGTGGAGAAATATTGGGTCTCAAACAGAATCAGTCTTTCATTTCATTCTTTAAGGAAGTTTTTGGTACATAGAAATCAGATGGTATCCACATGGGCTTCCATATAAAAAGGAGACGGGCTGTGATAGGAAAGAACTTTCCAGTGGGACTGGAATACTTGATGTGGAATCACGTGGGACTTTCTCACACAACAAGACAGAGACTCTCCTTTCCTTCTAGCTGTTGAACAGGTCATACCTATTGCATAGTAAGGTTCTAATACTAAACCCTGAGTACCGCCTATTCTTTGTTGGGGATAGTGGAGTGTGCTGTTGCTTTGAGGACGTGACTAATCACTCTAGAATCTTTTCAGTCTCTCTAACCATGGACCCCCCAGAGAGAGTAGCTCTCTGCATTATGCATTTGTATTCCTGAGGGGGTCGTTCCTTTAGGGTAAAAACTCTGGAGCCTGGTGACCCGGGTCCTAATCCTGAAGCTCAAGTTGGCTAGCTATATGATGCTTGTTTCCCAATTTCCTTACTTGTAAAGCAAGGACAATGATAGTGCCCACCTAATGGATTGATGTGAAAATTAAATGAGTTAATTGATGCGAGCCACTTAGAACAGTGCTTAATAAATATTACCCATTATTATTAGATTGTCCTCGATAAATATTAGCCTATGCAAGAATGATAATAAGATGAGAACCATGGGTGCTATCTTTGTTATAATGTCTACTGAGGGCTTAGGATTTGACAATCTATATTACAAAGAGGAAAATTGCTCTCCTGCTAGCTTTTATCAAGCACATTAACCCTTCCCCCTTAATCTAGCTCTCTGCTGGTAAAGAAACTCAACTGAGAAGTGAATCTTCCCTGGAACCTACTCTTCCTGGCCATAAGGGCCACCAGAGGGAGCAAGATGGTTTCTAGCATATGTTAGAGTGACCACAGGTCAAGTTCTGGGTCAGGTGGGTCAGGGGTTGCCGGACAGTTGTTCTTAGGCATGTCCTCCAGAAGCTGGTCGCCACTGGCTCTCTGGCCAGCCCCAGGGATGAAACGTGTGATCTCAGTGTTGTGCTGCTAAGAAGAAGCCAGTCGGTCTCCTGAGTCACAGGACAGACTCGGACATCTCACCCCAACGCTTTAAAATTCCATCGATCAACCTCTCTGTAGGTCCTCTAGCCCTGTCAAGATTTGAGCAATCAGCCTACTTCTCACACACCATCTCTTAATAGGCTGGCATAAGAGCTGTCAGAGTAGAGATCCTGTCTCCAGTTCCATTTGTGACCCCTAAGTGACCCCCTCCCTTGCGCTACTCCATAGCCCGCGCTATCATAAATACTTAAGTGACCAACCTCTCATGGCTGCGTTTTGAGGCAGATGGGGGCTGTTAGGGTCTACTGCAGCAAAACAAAGTTCTTCAAGGTCAGAGAGGTAGCCAGCCACAGCCAGAAATAGCGCTCGGGGCTCCTGACTTGAAGTCTCCTGCTCATTACTTCAGACCACGCCACTTCCTTTTGACTGGTAAGTGCATCTTCATCATAGCACGCACCCTAATCAGCCACCTAAATTGAGCTGATGCAAATGTAAATATGGTTTCTCGAAACACTCCAGCAGTAATGTTCCATTCTCTCTTTGCTACAAATCAAAGTAATGAGCAGTCTGGTTTTTTTTATTTCTTTTTGTATTAAGGTTTTAATAGAGAGATAATCATGGGATTGGAAAAAATCCAAGCCGCTATGATGAAACACTTACAACTCGGAAAGAATAAATTAAAATTAAGAAAGTTAGAAATCATACAGGATGATGACTATAATATGGTGGTTGGGAGGGAAGTAAGGTTGGGTATCATTCTAAAATATTGACCTTCGTCATTATGACCTCCGTTTTTACCTACCTCTTTTTGGAAAGGAAGGGTCTGGGGATACATTAGAAATCTTTGGGGAAGCCGGGCATGGTGGCGCATGCTTGTAATCCCAGTACTTGGGAGGCAGAGACCGGAGGATCTGGGTTCGCGGCCAGCCTCAGCTACTTAGTGAGGCCCTCTGCAACTTTGTGAGACCCTGTTTCAAAATAAAATATAAAAAAACAGGGCCGGGGGTGTAGCTTGGAGGTAGAACGCCCCTGGGTTCAATCCCCGGTACCGCAAAAAA
Organism: Glis glis; assembly: GCA_004027185.1. NCBI lineage: Eukaryota > Metazoa > Chordata > Mammalia > Rodentia > Gliridae > Glis > Glis glis. The sequence goes on from PVJS01019663.1 coordinate 16,867, forward strand.
AAAAAAAAAGAAATCTTTGGGGAAGAAAACAAAAGAAGAAATTGAATTAATATCATCATTGACAAAAGAGGACATTGTATTCTGGGAAATGTGTGCTAATTTCTAGACCCAAAGTGAACAAAACTGAAAACTAAGAGGGTGTAGGATGCCCAGGGAGAGAATCAGATGACAGGTGAATGATGGTAGTTAACAGGGCAAAAGAACTTTCCAGCAGGCACCATAGCAATCATCCTAAGAAAAGACAATCTATCTGGAATCTGACAGGAGGAAAAATAAGATTTGGTGATATCTCAGTTGTGAGAGAAGTGAGAAACAGGAAGAACCAAATACTTGACCCATACTATGGTCTGTGGAATAGCACCATTGGCACGGTGGAGGCTGAGACAGGAGGCTCGCAGGTTTGAGGGCAGCCTCAGCAACTTGGTGAGACCATGTTTCAAAATAAAAAGGGCTGGGGCTGGGGTGTAGCTCAGAGGTAGAATTCCCTGGGTTCAACCCCCAGCCCCCCCAAATCCCCAAATGCACAACTTCAGGCCTCACCCCAGACTACAAATCAGAGTCTGCATTTGAGCAAGCTCCCCCGATGAGTCAATGATTCCCGCTGGAAGGGCACTGCATTTGTTCACACTCAGTGTGTGGAGATGGAGAGGAGAACGGGATGGGGAGGGTGGAGGAGAGAAGGCATCATGGGAAGGCAGCATGCCCTGAGACAGTGCGATTGCTTACCGGCGATGTCACAAAAGAAAGAGAATAGTAGTCAAGGGAGGTTAAATTTAGGAGTTATTAGTACCAAGGCACATGAACTCTTATGAATAGTTTCAGCAGCTAGGAGAAAAGTTTAAAAGCAGAAAAGGCTGCAGGGCCTGGAAGCAGCCTGTGGGTGCCTCCTGGGAGACGGGGGTGAGGCAGCAGAGAGCAGCTGTGGAAGCAATCACAGGAGGAGCTCAGCGCTGATTTATCATCCCGACCACGTCTCGCCGACTAACAAATACTGATTTGGATAAACAGTGAACCCTGGGAGAGGCACCATCTCCAATTAAGAGATCACAATCCACATAAATAAAAGGCAACCAAAGGCAACCTCAGTCTGCCTAGGTAAATCCCAGCGATTTCTTTGGCGCTCATTAGAGCTGCTGAGATAGAGACAGGCTGCCTTATCACGCGGCCGCAGGGCTCCAAGAAGGAAGCCGTGGTCTCAGGTGGATGGGTCGGGCAACGAAGGTCAGCTCTTCTGGAGAGACAACCAGGACCCCAGTGAACCGGTTGATGTCTGGAATTCTCACTGGGTATACATTTTGGCTTCAAGGGAGTTTGTCACAAGAGGAGAGAAGGCATGGTATACCAACTGGCATTGTGATTCCAAGTAGAGCAAAATTTGTGGCGACCTGGCAATGATGGGCCTGGGGTGGAGTCACAGGAACACTTTCTCAGTCCACAGGTGTGAGGAAGTAGGCAAGGGACAGAACAAAATGCTTAGAGGTTTCATCAAGAGTCCAGTGCTGGCTAACTGTACAGCCCTCCCGACATGTAAGTATTAATCTAGATCATAAACCCCACACAACACATGTTAGCCCTTCACCAGGGAATTTCATTCCAGAAATGTCTGGAAGACAAATCCCAGCATGAGCTTTTGGTCTGGTTGCAGAATCCTGTCTCTGACATGGAAACACAGGAACCAGCTCAGCAGACCTGTATGAGGTCCCTGTTATATGAGATGCACAAAGAACTGGATGAAAAAGTGATCTGTTCTCCTGGAGCAAGGAGAAAGAACACATAAACCAACAACTGTGGCTCAAGAGTGCAATTAGAGATGGAGTCATTCAGCAAGTAATTTCAAGGGCCAACTCTGCCGATGATGTCACTAGATTCTGATCATAAACTGTGAGCAAGGTGGGCACAGTTCCTGATCTGATGGAACTTCCAGATAAGTTCATGTGGAGAAAGTGCTAGATTGCTTTGCACAGTAAGGTCTGGGAAGCTGGAATCAAAGGTAACGTATAGGCAGAACCTGAAAGGTGGGGGCAAGCTCTCCAAGGTGAGGTTGGTGGAGTGGTGTTGCAGACCCAGGAGCAATATAATGGGAGCACAAGAAACTATCAAAATATGCTAATGCAGGTACGAATCTGCCACGGTGAAACCCACTCTTCTGTATAATTATTATGCACTAATAAAAAAATGTGATTTAGGAACAAAGCAGCCAGTCCCATGTGTCTCATACAAATGTCAAGAAGTGTTTGACAATGTCCCTCCTTTCCCTATTCCATTCTGCTTCTCCAACATGGCAAAAAATGTCCCTCACATATTGATTTTTTTCCCTAGGATGCAATTTCAAAAACTCTCACATGGATGGGCATGTCATTTTCCAGCATTAGGGATAAACAAAATAGAGTAAAAATAATTGTGTGTCTAGAGAAGGTAGGACCAAAGGCAATGTTCCATTTCTACCTTGGAAAAATGGAGTGGAAATATTCACCTGGTGAGAAAATGGTAGGCAGTACTTTAAGGTCCTATAAGGCTAGTGGTTCAAATGAAAATCTAGCATTATTTGTGCTTAAAAATGGAATTAAGAGTAGTCTTACTAAATTATGTATTTGCTCACTAGGTCTTCTCACAAACATTTATAGCGCATCTCCTTTCACAAAGCACTATTCTGGCTGTTAGAGCAGGATACAAATGATAGAGTAAACAGGGTCCGACTGTTTCCCAGGGGATCAGCAGCTAGTTTGAGTGACAGACATAACATGCACCTGAAAACACATCGGAAGGTAGCACCTGATGTGCTGGGGAGACAACATTTAATACATTTTCAATGATTGATGGTTAAATTTGGCCCATGGGTGCTGGGTCATAATGAATTTCAAGATGCCAGTCCCAAGTTCTCCCAGGACACAATGACTCTTGTCCACATTTTACCTCATCTGTTGAGGCTATACCCTGCTTAGCCACCCTGGCTTCAGATAACATTGCAAAGATGGCTGGGTGTGGTGGTGCATGCCTGTAATGGCAGTACTTGGGAGGCTGAAGCAGGAGGATTGCAGGTTTGAGGCCAGCACGCAGCAGCAACTTAAAGAGACCCTGTTTAAAAATGAAAAAGAAAATAGAGCTGGGGGTGTAGCTCAATGGTAGAGCAGCCCTGAGTTCAACCCCTGTACCACAGATGCAAAATGATTGCAATGATGGTCTGAGAAGAGAAGATGTGAAAATAAAAATGTGCAAGAAACTAAGGGAGCCTCCTCCGGAACGACCGAGGGGAGAGGGCAAGATCAGTTTTGTTTTCAAATGAGATTTAGTGCAGAGATCTTAATTCAGTCAAGCAGAGAAAAAGAGGATTAAATTTTGATTCGAGAAATAATTAACTTTATTCATGAATGAATTGCTACTGCGAGCCACATATATGTAGAAAGCGGTGAGGAAGACTGTCGTGACACAGACATAGGCAGACAGGGACGCTGGCTGGTCACGTGCCCCTCCCTTTTTGTTTTGTTTTCTCTTCAAGAGAAGAGCTTTTTCTGGGTCAGAGATTCTCACTTTTTTTTTCTTTATTCAGCTCTGCCACGTTTCTCCCACCTCAGAGCTTCCCACATCTCCCACAGGAAATTATTTCAGTACATGGAGCTTGGAACAGTGAGCGGCACGTGGCAGGGCCTGTCTTCATTCCGCCCATATTTAGTGAGCATCTGTGGATGCTGGCGCTCCTTGAGTGCTGGGGCCACAGACAAGCAAGGCCCCAGGGAGCTCGACTCTCAAGGCAGACCCGGGAGGGGAAGCCCCTAGATATAGACAAGGCCTGGGACACAGTGAAAGGGCCCGTGAGAGGAGTTTGGTTCCCATGGCAAGCACTGTCTCCCCACCAGGATCAGAAGCAGGTGGCGTGGCTCACCAGTTGCTGAAGGCAAGCTGGTTTGCAGATGAAGGTCTGCACCTTGGTCTGAGATGGGGATTCTAATCCTGCAATCCCAGCCCAGCTTCAAACTCAAGAGAACTGGGCCTCACTTATCCACCTGACTGATTTGGTCCACTCTGAAGTGAAACAGCTGGGCACTGCTGGGACACGTGGGCTGGAGGCTCAGAGGAAGCTCTGCCTTGTGAGCCAACTGTGAGGAGGAGATGACCAGGAGGGTTGACAGCTTGAGAGCATGAGTGTCCAGAAGACAAGAGCCTATTGTGAGCAGGGGTCTCAATGCATAGACTCCATGCGGTATTAAAGCATAGGCCAAAAGAGCAGGCTGTCTCCAGTCTCCCTGATTTTTACAGGAGAAGAAAAAACTAAGGGGGAAAGAAAATAGATGGTTCTGAGAATGCAAAAAAAAAAAAAAAAGTAGGCCAAGATGGGTATAGTGGTGCTTGGGAGGCTGTGACAGGAGGATTGCAGGTTCAAGGCCAGCCTCAGCCATTTAGCAAGATCCTCAACAACTTATCAAGAAACTGTTTAAAAATAAAAACTAAACTATGTCTGGGGGTGTAGCTCAGAGGTAGAATGCCTCTAGGTTTAATCTCCAATACCAAAAATAAAATAAAAATATAAAACCCCAGGAGAGTAGGTCAAATTTCTTTTTTTTTTTTTGCAGTACCGGGAATTGAACCCAGGGTCGTTCTACCTCCGAGCTACACCCCCTGCCCTATTTTTTATCCTTTATTTTGAAACCAGGTCTCACGAAGTTGCGGAGGGCCTTACTAATTAGCTGAGGCTGGCCGCGAACCCGGATCCTCCAGTCTCTGCCTCCCAAGTACTGGGATTACAAGTGTGTGCCACCACGCCTGGCCAAATTTCTATTTAACTTAGGGAAAGAAAGCAAGGAATTTTCTTCTCTCTACACTAATGTTCTTTTTTTTTTTTTTGCGGTACCGGGGATTGAACCCAGGGGCTTTCTACCTCTGAGCTACATCCCCGGCCCTAGTTTTTATACTTTATTTTGAAACCGGGTCTCATGAAGTTGCGGAGGGCCTCACTAAGTAGCTGAGGCTGGCCGCGAACCCGGATCCTCTGGTCTCCGCCTCCCAAGTACTGGGATTACAAGCATGCGCCACCATGCCTGGCATCTACACTAATGTTAATGACATTAATAAATAGTAATAGCTAATATGTATTGAACATTCATCATATGCCTGACATTTTACTGAGTGCTTTATATACATTGCTTAAAATGATTCTAATAAGAACCTTACACGGATGTTCTATTTGTACATCCATATTATGGGTGAGGACACTGGATTTTAGAGGGTGTCATACATCTGGGAGGAGGAAGAGCCAGCACTCAACCCATAACATAGGGGACCGGACCGTTATATGATTATTATTTAATCAAATAAATCATCTGAGCCTAGGATGCTTAGTGTTCTTGGAGAAAGGGTGCTCTCAGTTGTATCCCCTGTGCTCGTTGTTCCTCTTCCTTCTGGAATCCCAATAAGATCTTTGGGATGCAGAAGGCTGGCCTCAGGGGGCTGGAAGGTGGCACATCCCACTGGAAGACCCCACAGCCCTCTTTCTCCACCAGAATTCCCCATCTGCACTTGAGCTCTGGGGAACCCTGAGTGGGAGGAAGCCACAGATGTCTCTTCCTGAAACAGTGCACCCACCGGCAAATTCAGTATGTGCTGGCTTTGCGCTGAAGGTGTGTTTCTACAAGAATGCAGTGTAAATCGAATTTCTGTAAATCAAATCCTCTACTGGAGGGACACTTAATGCCATTTCTAAGATGCAATATCTTATTTCTTGCCTGGCAATGGCTTATAAAAATTCAGTGTTAACTAAATCCCCAGCCCCTGACTTTAGGATCAGGTAGGTTCTGATTTAAAAACATACATGTCTACTCGGAAGTGTCTTATATTTCAAGGAATATTTTCATACAGCCAGAAGAAACCCATGATGCTTCAAATAACCTGTTTATTGGGTGATTTGCAAGTCTGGATTTTTTAACAGTGACAAGATTGGTTTATCTCTGGGAAGGCCCCACTTGCTATCATACTTACAGCATCCTGTGCAATCAGAGGAGGAAGTGAAGGAGAACGAGAAACTGGGACTCCCCAGTCAGTTTTAGGATTTGTGGGTATAGCTGTTAGAGCTGTTCTAGCCAGGGCATGTTTGGAGACAGATGCAGGAATCTGGCAGGGCTCCCCAGCTATGTCTTCCCCTCTGTCTTGTTCAATGCACCATGATTCTGCCACCATACCAAGGTCTCCCCTGCCACCTCCACCCTCTGCAAAGACCAAGCAAGCTCTAGTGGTCAGAATGAGTCAGAGTGAGCAAAAAGTCTCACCAGGTGGGCAGGAGGCTCTGAAGGGAGAGAAATGAGGTAGCCAGAACCAGGGCTGCACCAAGTCTTTCGTTACAAGCCCCAGGGCCCGGGAGAATTCTCATTTTCCTCGTGTGCCAGGAGAGCCTGGGCCTCACCTGGGGACTTTCTAGTGACGAAGGAGGGACAGGAAGGAAGGCTCTTTGGGGAGTGACTTCTCCTGGATCCACAGAGGCATGTAAACACCGAATGATCCCTCGACATAGGCTACGTGGTTGGTTTATTAGTAACAGAGGTAAACTTTAGCATGGAAGCCAGCCTCTTGCTCACGGGTTTTGTGTATGTTCTGAATTGCAAGTCTGAAAAAGGGTACATGGAGAGGAAGGGAGGCTCTAAACATCCCTGGTTGTTGGCTTGGTTTGTTGAGATAGTCTCACACAAGTGGCACTCAATGGGAGCTAATACGTTCTCTTGCCTTCTGCAACCATTGAGTAGAGCTATGTTCATTTTGGTGCCTGCACATCACAGCCATGCCAGAAGATGAAATCTGAAAACCACAGAACTTACTAGCTTGAGACAAGAGTCCAAAGCTGCAAAGTCAGTGCCTGGGTGTGCAGCATGGGATGGCATGTCAGGACCCAGTGATGCCTGAGTCTGTGAATTAGAAGGAAACTTTAAAATCGCCCATGCAGAAAACCACCCATGCAGACACCCTCCACACAAACCCTCAAGAGGGTGGACACACAGCCTTGGCTTGAACAGTTCCAGCCATGGGGTGCTCACTGAAGCTGAGTTCCGCTGAAGAGCCTAAAACACTATAAAGATCTTTCTGAAATTGAATCATGGTCTCTCTCCCCATAACTTTGTTTATTGGCCCTGACTCTCCTTTCTCATCTCTAGAACAAGTCTAAATGCTTTTTTCTTTATAGCAGGTCTCTAGATAATTGAGAATAGTTATTATTCCCCCTGATTCTTGGACTTGTTAGCACTCTATAACTTGCCCCCAGAGACTCTTTCCCCTCCTCTCACATCCCCTCTCATAAGCCGCCCTTGTTTCTTTTCCCCCAACTCTCCCTTTTTCATCTTTCTTCATAAAGAAAATATATGAAATTTATCTTGACATACTGTTTTCTTCTTAAACCAATTCTGGCTCCTGGGGACTCTGTTTGCTAGCTCACTTTTCAAAGTACTCAAGAATTTTGTCACGGATCAATATGAGTTCCCTATTTTAGAGATTCTCAGATCAGGAATTTCTTCTTCACAGCTGTCTTTAACTTCTTGCGTTTCATGCAGTTCTCAGAGATTAGCAATGGTGGTTCTAGGTCGCAGGCATCTCAGGAAACAGGCAAATGTGCTCTGGAACCATAGTAAAGGTGCTTCTGCATCAGGGCTTCAAGAAAAGTTGGAAATGTGTGCTGGAGGTGTGTTGAGAGAATACAGGTTTTTTTCATTCAAGTTAAATGTAGGAAAATTTTTTCTTTTTTTTTTTAATCTTCTCACAGAATTTCATCCACCTATCTGCTTTAATTTGTACCTAAGATTTAGTTTATGTGGTGAAGTCATGGCTGGATCTGAACTCATCATGTTTTCTCCTACACTTATTGTGTCTCTGTTTTAGTTGGCATTCTCATTACTGTGACCAAACACCTGGCCTGCACAACTTAGAGGAAGAAGGGTTAATTTGCTCCTGGACCTGGAGATTTGAGAAGGCACAGTCCATTTGGGGACCAGCTTTCAAGCAAGAGACAGGGCTACACATTTTCAGGGCATCATGGTGATAAACAGAGAGAATAAAGGGGTCAGAGAAACACAGACTCAGATGGGTGGAGCAGGGACACACTATACTTGATCACCCCCCGCCCCAGAGACCCATCCCTTCCAGCCCTGCCTCATCTCTAAACATGGAGTATGGAGGACATTTTAAAATACAAACTCTACAGTCAGGTGTGGTGGTACACACTTATAATCCCAGTACTTGGGAGACTGAGACAAGAGGATCACAGGTTCATGGCCAGCCTCAACAACTTAGTGAGATCCTGTTTCCAAATAAAAAATAAAATAAGGCTGGGAGTATAGCTCAGAGGTAGACTACTACTGGACTCAATCCCCAGCACCACAAAAATAAAATGAATTAAAATCCATCCAAAGTATAACAGTTCCTATATTCTTTGTCATGCTTCCTGGTGTGATCTGCTATGGAGCTGGCCATCCCACATTATTATAGCTCTTGCCTCCTCTTCATTCCTGTCCCCATTTGAATTAGGTGGCTGCCATCTCAGAACTATCAAATCTAGCCTCTTCTCTCTTTTTCTGGCTTCATCATTAACCACTTGTACTTTTTTTACATCTGCAATTCAACCTACCCAAAGTTCCTGTTGGTCCCTCCAAACCCAAAGGATGGAACTTGAACCCATTTTCTTGGTGTAAAAGTCACTTCCAAATCCATTCATCCCTACTTCAACCAATAGCCAGTGAGTACCACCGACCCTGCGCCACTGATTATACCCAACCATTTCTTCCTGCTTTTCCTTTATGATCCAGCCCCAGTGAACATCTCCAGATTTCCCCAAGATGCTCTGTGTTCCCATCCCATTCTCTCTTTCCTTCAAAGCCCTTCCCATCCCCTCTGCCCACTGAGCCCTTACCGGCCTTTCAGACCCATTTAAATATCTTCTCTCTGTGAAGTCTTTGTTGACTCTCACAGGAAGGCTAGTTGCTCCTACCTGTGATTCCCCATCATTCTTCTCGTTTCTGTTATAGGGCTTATTTTATGCATTTCTCTGTGTATATATCTCTTTGCTCTTTATTGGGCTGTGAACCTCTTCGGTCAAAGGACACATCTTTCTTCACCTTCCTGTCTCCAGCACCCTGTCTGCCACATAATAAAAGCATAAGAGGAGGAAACCATTCAGTGAGAGTTGCACGTTCTGGAACTGAATTAAATAGAGCAGAAAATAACTGGCTGGAACTCCAGGCTCTAGAATACACTGCCCAGATTTAAGTTCTACTGATTCTATGCGTGTGACCTTGTGTAAGTTGTTTTGTGTCTTTGAGCCTCATTTTTCCCATTACTAAAATTGATGGAATAATAGTACTTTATTTATATGATTATTTAGTGATTACTAAAATAAACAGGTTTCTTTATTTCAAGATAGATGCTTATTCTTTTGTGAAGGGCCTCCCGTCGATAAATATGGAAAATAGTAGAGTGAGAAGTCTAGGAAAAGTTTGGAAGCAAAAAGGAAGGTTCAGTCACTGAGAAAGAAAGAAAAAAGAGGCAGTCATACTCTGTTGAACTTGTTCTATTGCATAAAATTCCATATATTAATCAAATTTATGACTTAAAATCTGTTTACTTCTCTCCCTAACTGTAGCCTGAGTTAATCTACCCATTGATTTTATAGTTATATATAGTTCAAGATAAGTCTTTAATAGTGACAGGTGCTTTCCCTGGAGAGGTTGATTGATTCACCCAGATCACACACAGCTTACACGTCAGGGTCCCCAAATCAACGCCATTTTCCATGTGAACCCAGAAAGCAGGAAGAGAAACCCCATGAAGGAATGCTATTGAGCTTGGGAGAAGAGGAAACATGGCTGTGTTACCACGAAGACAACAAATGCAGGTCATAAAAAAGGATCTTTATCTAGTTGGGCAATACAATCAGGAACCAAAACTATTCCACCTGGCTGGAATACTTCATTGATATAATCAAGAGAGTACTAGTCAAAGCAAGGTGACTTCTGAAACAAACATAAACCAAATCACAGTCACTTAATGGTAGTTTTCATCTTTACTCCTGTCATAATCTAATTTATGGGAGTGATCAAAGGAAATTATTTCACAACCTCACTCAGAACCAGGATTCCTTCAACCTAGTCACTCTGACATCTTTTAAGGCCTCAGAATCCTTTTCTGGATCTTGGTAGACAAGAAAAGGGAGAAAGCTTGAAGGATCTCACGGCAGGAGTTTTGGCTAGGCCTGGATTCATATCTCATTGGCCAGAACTTGGTCACATGGCTACCCATGAATGCAAAGAAAGGGGGAGGGGGAGGAGTGATTGTCCATCTGTGGTCTCAGGAGGAAAATGGAAATAGTGTACAAAACCATTTTCCATTATCTGCCACAAGGGGAGGAATACAAGGAAATAGTGAAATGCAAAGCCCTAAATTTGAGTTTTAAAAAATGTCAGCTTCACAAACCTAGGATATAGGGGGACTGTCTTGACTGTGATTCTTATGGAAAAAATAATCTGAGGCTGAAAAGAAATATGGGGTACTAGTTGCCCATAAAATTACTGTGAGCCAAGAATATTTTTATCTTTAAAAATGAGTGCAATATTCAAGGGCATTAATAAAGGAAATATGAAGAGTAGACTGTCCTCAACTCTTACTTAGCTATGTATCCTTGACTAAGGTATTTAAATTATCTGAGCCTCAGCTAGCTCAGCTATAAAATAGGGCTAAAGCCCTGGTGTGTATCATTTAACTATTGCCATAGTTATGCATATAAAAATTCAGTAGCTTCAGATAATTTATTCTTATCATGCCTGTGTAGGTTGGCTGCATTAGATTGGCTTTAGGCTACAGGTCTGCAAGAAGGCCACAAGGTCTTTCTTCATTTTTTTTTTTTTTTTTGCGGTACCAGGGATTGAACCCAGGGGCGTTTTACCTCCGAGCTACACCCCCGGCCCTATTTTTTATCCTTTGTTTTGAAACCGGGTCTCACGAAGTTGCAGAGGGCCTCACTAAGTAGCTGAGGCTGGCCGCGAACCCAGATCCTCCAGTCTCCGCCTCCCAAGTGCTGGGATTACAAGTGTGTGCCACCATGCCCGGCCACAAGGTCTTTCTTCTAATGGTGTTTACTCTGGGGCCCAGGCTGAAAGTGTAGCACCTCTAGTACCTGGGGGAAGTGATTCTCACAGTGAAGGCAGAGATGGAGGAGGAGGAGTGGAAACAGGCAATACCTCTTAAGTTCTTGGCTCAGAACTGGCACACCATCACTTCTGCCCCCATTCCTTTGTCCAAAGCAAAGTTGCACATAACCACGCCCACTGTATATGAGGCCAAGAAACAAGTTCTCTCCATATAAATGAATGATGCCGCAAAGTCACATGCTAAGAGCCTTCTCATGAAGGCGAGAATGATGATTCAGGCTACTGTACTGACATTTGTAAGATTGTGGGGATGATTTAAATATATTCAAAACATCCGGTCCCATTCCTGGAAACATGGCTCAGTAAAAAGTGGATCATAATGATCATAATGATGATAATAGTGGTGTACTCTAATTGTGTATCCCAAAGTACTCTTAATGGCTCAGAACACATCTACTGGATGGTGTTCAATTTTGGTTGCCATCTTTAAAAAGAAATACATCAATAATAGGTTGCAAGGAGGGAAAGTCGAACAGAAGGGCCCAGAGAAACTCTTGAAAGAACTAAAGAGAGTTAGTTCAAAGAAGAGTGACCCATATAAAAATTCAATGCACCTAAACACCAGAAGGCCTATCTCATTGCAAAAAAAAGTAAACTTTTGGAGGAATGGAAGGAACTGTCAGCCTGTGGGAATTCTCTTGGAGTGAAATGTATAATTGGAATCCTGTGAAGAAATCTGATGGAGAGAAGGATAGTATGGGCTGCCATCTTGCTGAACAAAAACAAGGGCAACAGGAGGCAGGTAGCGATGCATAGAATAATTTTCTCCACAGTTGAACAGATACGCTGTGGGGAGAGCAGGTAGAGTGGTCAGGGTAGGGCTGGGGCTTCTGTGCTGGGAAACAGTCCTCTTCAGTTCCTCTGGTCTCACAGTCATTGGTCCTCCATTCCAACATGCCCATTGTATTCCATGTTGATTCTACAAACACACCACTCCCGGTGTCCTCTCCAAGAGCCTGAGCCCCACCAGGGCAGTGTGAGACTCGCCAAATGCTCATCTCCTCCTCCGTCTTTTAGCTTGATTCTCCCCTCCCCATTTCTCCCAATCAGCCTTAATTAAACTGTTTGAAAGCTGCAGCTTGATTTTAATTAGAGCAAAATTGAAAAGATTAGAATGAAATTGGCCAATCATTGTTTACGGGCCGTTGTTTGAGAACACAGCAGGCTGCTAAATTACCTCCATGCCAGGCTTCTTGAGTTCTTCCAGACAGTGGGAAGGACGGGGCACTAGGACATCAGGCTAGAGCTGGCCTCATTTCTACTCTTGTGCTTTAAAAGTACAGGGGATGAGATATTACTTCACCAAATGACTCCTGTACAGGAGGCCTTGCTGCCTGGAGCTTTCTCCATCCACAGTGCTAAACGAGGCAAGAGAATTACCTGGGAAGCAGGACAAAGGTAGACAGTGGTACCTGAACTTAAGCAAAGGTCTCAGAAGAAGGTAGAATGTTATTGGTAGCATGGCCTGTGTTCTAGTCAAGCATAATTGACACATGGGCAAGTCACTTTTCTTAGTTTCTCTGTCCCTTAATTTGTGAACCCTCAAAGGTTAATAGTTGATTAATACCATCTTTCCTCTTTCTCTCTTCCAACGTCCTTGTTTAGATAAAACAATTGAGCATGTGTGAGAAGTGTTTGCAAATTAAAAAAAAACTAAAAGAATGCACTATAACAATATATGAGATTATGTGTTTTATTATCATTTCTTTTTATAGCTCAGATTAATCATGTCTTACACATTATAGCAGTGGAGGCTCTAATAGCATTACAGTAATCTGTTTTAGAGATAGGAATCTCCTGATGATGTGATATGTCTAGAAATACTGCCTCCTGTATAGGAGCCAAAGCATGATAGATCCTGAAAATGTCCAGCTAGAAAATGTGACCCATCTTAGCCGAGACACTGAAGCAAATAACTGGCATCCGTCAGTGTACATGTTGGCTTTGACTACATGACTGTTCGTGTGAATTTTTCAAGATAAAGAATGTGAGCCCTACAAGAAAAGCAAGAACAGTAATGCCCTAGCTTGGCAGATTGAGTCCTGGATGGGAAGTATATTAGTATGAAGATAAAGCAAGAGAAGGGCTCTTTTTGTCTGAAACTCTTTAGGAAAATGAGCAGTGTGGTATTCAGTGGAGCTCACCAAGGCTTTTGTATCAAATCGGCAAGTCTCTCAAGCTGGTTGCAAAAGACAACATTCCAAGAGAAAAGTTGCCTCAGAGGACAAAAACATTTGTGTTGCTCCAGAATTGGTTGATATGTGAGGAATTTTCTCATGGGTCATTGGTCAACTGTTTAAGTAAAAGTAAAGTTACTTTAGACAAAGTAAAGTCACAGGAAAAATGACAAGAAAACTATCCATGTCCCTGGCTTGAGGTCAATTCATTGTTTTTCTCCAAAGTTCTGAACGGCTTTATTCAATAACTTAGACTGTGTCTTCCTTCATTTTTCTTTCTTTTTTTTTTTGTTGGCAGTACTGGGGATTGAACCCAAGCATATTCTCCCTCTGAGCTACACTCCCTAGCCCTATTTTATTTTTATTTTGAAAGAGGGTCTCACCAAGTTGCTGAAGGCCCAGCTTTCTTTCATTTTTCAAGGAAAACCAGCCATAGTATTTTCTTACAAGCATAGTCTATACCAAAACAACTCAATGATAGCTTGGTCCATTTTGGCATTGCAGTTCCTTTGAGAACCAAAGTTGGAGGGAGGTGCCCCCAAAAGAGAGGCTATGGAAAATAGATCAGAAGCATAAAAAAATAGAGAGGGACGATATTCCCTATCACAACAACCCACTTGTTTTGCCATAGTTTGCAAAACGTGCTTGGTGCTGGGCATCCCAGGCTCCATGGCTGCCTTAAGACTTCTTCCCAACTGCCCAGGGAGTCCCAGATTCTATTCTGAGAAACATCGCCTGAGTGAGCAGGGGATGATTGGTTAGCTCTGCTGGAAACAGCATCGATTCCTCCCCAGTAAACTGAGCCTGGAGTCTAACTCAGGAGGAACACATGCCTCCTAGCACTAGGGGCATACTGACACTGGGAGACAATGGTGCCAAACCCACCAGGGTGCTGCGGTGGAGGGAGCTGGGAGAGCGGCAGGCTCAGGATATGGGGAATGTGCCTTTCCAAATGATAACCATATTGGTGACCTTGGAAATAGGCCTGAACGTGTTTCCCCCACAGAGATGGGAAGACACAAGATTTATTATAAAATTGGTACTAGAATAATTCAGCGATTAGCATGAGGCCTCAACACAACCCCCCGATTGTAGGCTGCAGTCTGTATTACGACTAGATTACAGCCTCATCGGGGTATAGCTTTGCATTTAAATATCTCTCCATCTATCTGTCTATCTGTTTTTAAACACTCTGTCCCTGAAGGCTGCTTAGGGAGGGAGACTACATAGGTAATGACTCTTCGTGGGGGTTGGATCAATGTTCGCAGTGTACAAGCCTGAAAAGTGGTGCTTAAGCGCGCATCTGCTGGAAGCAGCACCTGGGATGGCAGACCCCAGCTGTGCTCTTTCTGGGTCTTTCCTCTCCAGGAGCTGAGACCCTGCAGGGGCGTCCTTGCTGGCAGATTTCTTGTTGACCTTGTGTAACACAGACACACACAGGACTGCAGGGTAGCTGGTGACTTAGAGATGTAGCTTTTCATGTACTATTTTTTTTAATTAGTAGCACCATTCAATGTTTTCTTTAGAGACTGCCCCTTTTTTTTTCAAATCCAGAGCTGGCTCAGAGCTGACCCAGTCCCAAAGTGCTGCTGAAGCTCCCCTTCCCTGAGGCTTGGCATGGCAGTAGGTCGACTTTCCCACTGTAGAATCCCCTTAGGATTCTGGAGAAGCCCTGGAAGGCATGGACAGCCAGAAGCATCATTTATTGGCAGTCTGGACCATTAGTGTTAAGTGGTTGGGGGAAAAGGTAACAATGATCAATTCAGGAGGTCTATCTTGATCTATCTATACTTGTATATCTAAAATATTCTGAGTAATTATATATGGTTGATTTAACACACTGGACTATATCTGGATTTTACCTTTCCTAGGCTTTGTCTTTGGTGTTGTTAATGATTTGATGGATATATGAACCCTTTTGGTGGAAATGGATATTGTTCATTTAAGATGAATCTAAAATATACTGGAGGGAGATGGAAAAATGGAGTAAACATCTGTTAATGGTAACTGTCCACTGGTGTACCCTTTGAAAGTGTCATACGGATACCTTTTCCTGGGAAAGTCCGCCTTGAAGAGCTCTGTTCACCCTTTGGCTCAACCCGTGTGACCTTTATGTACTGGCCTCTGCTGTTCTAAAGGCATTTTCCACGGGGACTACAGTGCTGTTTGAAATGTTTGCTTCCTCAGACTGTTTACTGTGTAACAAACACAGTGGGAGAAGATTTTAGGAGAAATGGCTAAATTGAAATGGAGATTTACTTGATGTCTTAATTGAAACAAAGATGATGGCTTAATTGAAGCAGTGTGTGTTAATATAATTGATATATAGAAAACATTCTTTTCTTGGGGAAAAAAAGAGCCTTGATTATTTTATTACTGGGGGAAAAAACTGCTAAATGAAAAATCGGAAACGAACATTTATTCTCTGAATAGCACAGGCTGTTTTCCAGTATTGCCTTCTGAGGTTTTCAGATGTTGGAAAGAACCAGGTTAATATCTTCTGTAAGTACATTTTACCACATTCTGGCTCAAAGTCCATACACAGATGTTTCCCCAATATTTTGATTTGATGAAGGGCAGAGAAGAAGCTTACTGGAGCAGAAGAGAAAAACGCTGGAACCTCAGAGCCTGAACTTTTCTCTAACTGAAGCCTTGTGCCTAACTCTGAGTTGACACCTGTATCAGTCAGTTTGTCATTACTGTAACAAAATAGCCGAGGTTGCATGCTTTATAAAGAAAGGAGGTTTATGTAGTGACAGTTCTGGAGGTTCAAGTGTATGGTATGGCGCTGGTATCAGCTCGCCTCTAAAGAGGGTCTCCTGAGCTATATCACATGGTGGGTGGTATCATGGTAGAAATGTGTACAATAGGAAGACAACATGGTGAGACATGAAGCCAGAGCCAGGAGGATGAACTACACTTGTTATTTTATGACGACCCTCTCACAAGAACTAATGAGAGTCCCAGGAGAACTACCCTATCCCTTCTGAGGGCAGTGCGCCCAATGACCTCTTCCTCCACCTCTTAAAGGGCCCTCCACCTCTTGACATTGCCATACTGAGAACCAAGCTTCCAACACGCAAACCTCTATGGGCCAACCCACAGCGACACTCCACTGTAATTTATTATGGAAGCAGATTCTGCTTGGTGGTTTTGTTTGTTTTTGTAAATGTAGCTCCTTTTACACATTCTTTTAGATTCTTTCTCCAGTGAAAATCTTTTTTTTTTTTTTTTTTTTTTTTTTTTTTTTTTT
>PVJS01019664.1:0-33464 GCA_004027185.1 Glis glis
CTGAATTAGTGGTTGCTCCAATCCTAAGACTCCAGCTCTTAGACCGTTCGACCAGCTACTGGTTCCTCTGACCCTCCACGTGCAGTCAGAACCTGGGACTACATTGCTGCAAACTGTAAGCCATCTGATAAATCCCTTTTTTTAAAAATATACTCATTCTGTGTATTCTGTTAATCTAGAGAACCCTGTCTAATACAATGACCTATACACCAATAACAAGGTAGTCAAAAGACATGAATGCCAAGAACATGTGGAAATTAACAAAGAAGGATTAGAAAGAAGCTATTAAAATACCTTCAATTTCCTAAAATAAAATGTAATAAGTACAAAATGAACATTTGGGGAATATTAGCAGTAAAATCAAGACTATAAAAATGGAAATTATGATAACTGAATTAAATTGTATGATAATCAAAATGTAAAGACCCATGGACAGGTTAAACAAGAAATTGTAGACAGTAGGCAAAAAAGAGCCAATCAACTTGAAGACATTTTAATAGCATTTATTAAATACATAAAATGGAAAAATTAGCAGAAACTCAATGATTTTTATATTGATACCTAGATAAATCACAAGAACTTATATCTAGAAGAATTAAAAGAATAAAATAATGAAAAATTCAGTATTGTTTGATACAATATCAAGTGATCTAATACTTACAGTTTCACAGGAGAGAAGAAAATGAGGGAAATAAAATTGAACACAATTGTTCTGTATATTGAATCCAGGGGTAGTCTACCAATGAGCTACATCTCCAGCCCTTTTTATTTTGAGAAAGGTTCTAAGTTGGCCAGGCTAGCCTCAAACTTGCCATTTTCCTGCCTCAGCCTCTCGAGTAGTTGCAATTACAGGCATAGGCCACTGCACCCTGTTGGAAAATAAATATTTGAAGAAATAGTAGCTAAACATTTTCTAAAATTGAAAAAATTGTCTAAAAGTATGGGTCCAAGAAGACTGAGCAGGATTAATACAACCAAACCAAAATGCATATGAGTCAAAGTGATCACATCAAAAAATAAAGAGTAAAACTAATAAAAAAAGAAGTCACAAAAATTGTCTTATTATAGGCAAGGGAATTTATGGTGGCACAAACAAATTAGAAATCAAAATAAAATTTTAATGTAATATTTAAAAAATTCAACTGAAAATAAAATCCATGATGAACAGTGCAGTGGAGTGAATGTTTGTGCCCCACAATTTCATGTGTTGAAATTCCACCCCTTGAGATGATGGTATTGGGAGGTATGTCCTTTGAAGGGTGATTAGGTCATGAGGGAAGAGCTCTAATGAATGGAATTGGTGTTCTTATAAAAGAGGATGCAGGGATCTTGTTTGACCATTCCACCATACTTGGACACAGTGAAGCGGCATCTCTGATCCAGAATGCAAACTCATGCCAGAAATGAAATTGACTGCTACCTTCATCTTGGATTTCCAAACCTCCTGAATGGTGAGAAATCAGTCTCTGTTGTTTAAGCATATGGTGTTGAAGCATATGTCTGAACAAACTACAAACAAAATATAAAAATATATATGAAATAATTACAGGATCAATATTTCTTACTTTTTCTGTTTGCCTCGGGCTACAAAATGGCTAAGTGAACACTGTCTATATCCATATTAAATGGTCTGGTTTCATCAACTGTTGCATGGTTATGTAAGATAGTATTCTTCTTCTAAGGAAATATGTACTGATAAAAATTGGTATAAAGGATCATGGTATCCCTTACTGTCACTAAGTAAAAAATAGCCCTCAAATATATATTAAATACCTAATTCCAAAAACATGTTAGTTTATCTCATATAGCAAAAGTTGTGATTAAGGTAAGGATCAGGAGAGGAAGAAAATATCCTTAAATGCTGAGCCTTAAATGCCCTCATGTGTATCTCTATAAGAGAGAGACAGGTGGAGTTTTGGAGAAAAGAGAAAGCGATGTGACTATTGAAGAAAAGATTGACGTGGTGTGCCTACAAACAAAAGAAAGCTGGAAGTGGAAAAAAAAGGGATGTATTCTTCTCTAAAGCCCCTAAGGGAAAGTAAAACTGCTGAGCTTGATTTTGGATATCTGGGCCCCAGAATTGTGAGAGAATAAACTTTTGTTATTTTAAACCATTAAGTTGTATTTTAGACCACTAAGTGGTATTTAACCATGGAAGGCACAATAAACTAGTACATTTACTTTTCTTTTTTGTGGTACTGGCGATGGAACCCAGGGGCGTTCTACCTCCAAGCCCTATTTTTTATTCTTTATTTTGAAACAAGGTCTCACTAAGTTGTGGAGGGCCTCACTAAGTAGCTGAGGCTGGTTGAGAACCTGAGATCCTCCTGTCTCAGCCCCAGGTACTGGCATTACAAGCGTGCACCACCACGCCTGGTGTACATTTACTTTTAAATAGTATGATGAGGAGGAAAGTAACAGAAGAATGGATAAATAGTTAGATGATAGATAGATAGATCGATAGATAAGTGAGAAGAGGCAGAGATAATATTACTTACATGAGGTGAAATACAAACAAAGGTTGAGCATGGGTAGGAAGTGTATTATGATTTTACTAATATTATAGATGAAAACCAATCTTAAGTCTCCAAGATACAGAATATATGATAACATATAATTTATAAATTCTGTATTTCCTGATCACTTCCAGAATGAAAATAAGATACATCAGTTTTTCTAATGATTTGTAAATCAGAACTAAAATTAAAATGATAAATCAGAAAATACGATATATTATTTTCCTCCTATAAGTAATCATGAAATATGGACTTTTATTATAACTATATCTATTTAAGACAAGATTTTCTCTCACTTAGCTGTAATGTTTTAGTGGTACTTCTGGATATATTGTCATAGTACTCAAAACAGGGATTAATCTACTAGGAGATAATGTTTCTTTCATGAAGTCTAGTTGCTTATTTGGAGAGAGTAATTCACATTCCATGTCTCCCCTATTAAACTCTAAAGTCTATAAATTAATAAGGGAAAAATCAATCTTTTTTTCAGATCTGTAATCCCAGTACTTGGGAGGTTGAGACAGGAGCATTGCAGTTTTGATGACAGTCTCAGTAAGAAGTGAGACTCTCATCAACCTTGCGAGACCCTCTTTCAAAATAAAAATAAAATAGGGCTGGGGGTATAGCTCGGAGGTAGAATACCACTGGGTTCAAACGACAGTACCAAAAAAAGATTAAAATGATTCCAGGCAAAAATTAGAAGCTTATTATGTATTTGTTGAAAATAATGAATGAATGAATGAATGAATATTCAAACAATGCATACCAGTTATCAAAGAAATGTCTTTTTTTGAAGAAGCTAATGCTTTTTTGGTTATGTTTTTCTATTAGGTAGAAATATATTTTTACTATATTCCTTTATTTCTTCCCTATGTGTATGAATATGAATTTAATTTTGCAAGCTTTCATAATATTCACATCAAGATGATGGAAACACTGACTTAAAGATTTCAATAAAGTATCACAATAATGAGATACTCTGGGAATTGGAGTAGGGCATACTTGCCAAGAACACACAAAATAATACCAGGATTCATTTATTTACTATAGAATGATTAATAGGAGCAAAGATAAGGTGTCATGAAGTTCTGCTATTTTCCATATGTGACTCTGATAAGTTTATCATTATAGTATATGTTGTACCTTGAACATATATTATGAAGTAGATTTCATGGTCAACATTTTATTGAGTTATTTTTAATCATTATAATGTCATTATAAAGTTGGTGGTATGATATAAAATTTTAAGATGAAAAAGAATGTTTTTTTAAAATCTTAAATATCAACCTCAATGCCAAATAAGTTATTTATGGCAACCAGATTAGGACATATGCACTCTGTTCTTCCAAAATGAATAAATTATGTTATCTCTGCTGCCTCTTCTGTAAAAGATATTTTATCAGAACACCTTTTGAATGACTATGAAGCTGGCCGAAGGTCAATACAGAGTAGAGATTTTGATAATTGATTTGATGTTTCAAAATTATATTTTATTTAGTTTTTTATTGCCTTATAGTGGTTTGGAGTGTATCTCTCTCCTACAATGAGTATATCCAGTCCTAATCTTCAATATCTATGGATGTGACCTTATTTGGAAAATGTATGCTTACAGGTATAATTTAGTCAGGGATCTTGAGAAGAGCTCACACTGGATTTAAATGTCCTCCTAAGCGGAAACCAAGAAAGATTTAAGACCCATAGGAGGGAAAAAGCCTATGGTTTGTATGTGTCCCCTCCAAAATTCAGATGTTGCCAATGTGTTGATAGTAAAAGAAGGCACCTTTAAAAGGTTATAAGGCCACGAGGGTTTCTGCCTTGGGAGTGGGATTTAGGTCCTTATAAAGGAGGCTTCATACAGTGGTCGGTCAGCTATTTTGTCCACCTGGCTTCTGCCATAGGAGGACACAGGGTTTCTCCACTTTGAGGGATGAGGCTCCCACCAGAAAACTGAACCTGCTGGCTCCTTGATCTTGGACTTCCAAGCCTCCAGAATTGTTGGAAATAAATTTTTACTCATTAAAATTACCCAGTCTATTATAGCATCACAAAACAGATTATGGAAAGTGGTGGAAAGCCTGAAACAAAGATTGAAATGATGTTAAGTCAAGAGACACAACATTGCCTGAAGTCACAGAAAGCTAATAGAGAGGGATGGAGCAGATCCTCCCTAGAGACTCCCAAAGGAAGCAACCCTGCTGACAGCTTGATTTCATACTTTTGGACTCCAGAACTCTAAAAATAAATAAATAAATAAGTAAATAAATAAATAAATAAATAAATGCACATTTCTATTGTTTTAAGTCAACCAATTACTACATGTGTTTATGGTGAGAAAAATTCCAATTTTTAAACTTTGGATTTATTTTATTTATAGACATTAGTGAGGAAATTCTTTATATAATTTATCAAAAGATACTATCTTAAGCTGTCACTCATGCTGCTTTGTAAAAAGATGAAGTTAATATAAAATTTTAATTAAAGAGATTTGTGAATTTGAATTGAGTCTTATAACCTATTTCTTGTAGAACTATTTTAATTCTTTGGAGCTATGAAGTATATAATTAAAGAGCCATGTCAAGGAATTATTCTTAGATATTTTTATAACTTAAATATTTGACTGTGTGTTTTAACCACAGAACATATACTAAATGTGTTTCTGATGTTACTGGGCTCACCTCACATATCTGGAAATGTCTAGGGTAAGCTGGATTTCCATGATTTGGGCCAGCCTTGTCTTGCATTCCACATGCTTAAATTTCAATAAGCTTTTTTATATTTTGACTGTTTCTTTTAATCTTGGTTTCATGGATGCAATTTTCTCCTTAAATTTGAAAAAATATTTCCTTATATTTCATTTTTTTTGTTTTTGTTTTTCACTGCTTTTCAAACTCTGGCCCTTTTTCAAATTTTTCTTAAGTCCTGAGAAACTAATGATATTTCTTAAATGAGCCAACTCTAGGCTATAAGCTTCATAGATAGACAGGAAATTTGTCAAGCAATTAGTCTCAGTGGAAGTTAATTAAGCTCGGCATTTTCCACTATTACTAGGGAACTACAACTATTAGTAGATATAAATTTTATCCATTTGATGGAATGGTTTCCACAGAGAGAAATCTTCCAGTTTCATCCTTTAGAAGAATATTTTTGCTTTTAAAAATTCTAGATTTTTATCTTCAGAAATCTGTGTGTGTGTGTGTTTGTGTGTGTGTGTGTGTGTGTCTACATGCACACACAGACCATGTTATGTTAAAATGACAGAGAGGGACCTTAATTGTACCATCAACCTGTAATCATGTTTTCAATTCATTTTCAATTCCCATTTTTCAATGTACCTGGAACATTTGTTTTTTGAACATTTCTGGAATTGTTCTTATTTATTTTGGTGCTGGGCATTGAATCCAGGACCTTGTGCATGCTAAACACATGCTCTACCATTGAGATACAATCTCAGTTTCAAAAAAAAGTTTGCATTACTTGGAATATAATTATGCTTGTATGCATACTCAATATAAATTTTCTGCAGTCACTAGTTTTAGGAACAACTAATTTGTTTTCCTGATTCTATAATATTGGTGTTAGTAATCTGCTTTGGTCTTTCTCTATACTAAGGGCTCAAATTATTTTTCTCTTTCTTTTTTTTCTTTCTTTATACTGTGAGGAAATGGGAAATTTTGACCATAGATGGAGTTACCATCCATGAAAGTGGAATTTTTCAATGCAAAATGGAAACCTGGATATAACACTAGTTTTACTGGGGAAGATCAGAAATCAGTTTTGGATATTGAGCTTAAAATGTCTATATGAATCACCAAACCCGCAGCTAGATGTAGGAGTTTGGAGTTTCTATAAAAGTGTTAAAAGTCATGAATCTGAATAATATCAACAGAAAAGTAATGTTTTTCTTTCCATAGAGAGAAGATCCCCAAACTCCAAATTCTGAGGAATTCCAATTAAGAGAAAAGTAGAATGAACAAAAGAAACTGAGGAACAACTAGTAAGGTATAGCAAAAGGAAGAGAGTTTGTTGTTCTACAAACCTTTTGAAAAGTATCATGAACAGCTGGACAAGGTGGTACACGCTTCTAATCCCAGTACTTGGGAGACTGAGACTGGGGGATCCTGGTTTGCAGCTGGCCTCAGCTACTTAGTGAGGCCCTCCACAACTTAGAAAGACCCTGTTTCAAAATAAAGTATAAAAAATAGGGCTGGGGGTGTAGCTCGGAGGTAGAATGTCCCTGGAATCAATCCCAAGTACTGCAAAAAAAAAAAAAAAAGAGTATCATGAATTGCAGATTCTTGGCCAGTCTTAACAACTTAATGAGACCCTCTGCAACTTAGTGAGACTCTGTTTCAAAATAAAAAATTAAACAGGACTGGGGGTGTAGCTTAGAGGTAGAAAGCCCCTGGCCCTGGGTTCAAACTCCAGTACCGTACACACAGAAAAATGAGACTGAAAACAGAATTGTAGAGTTTTTTTG
The DNA here is from genome assembly GCA_004027185.1 of Glis glis. Classification (NCBI taxonomy): domain Eukaryota; kingdom Metazoa; phylum Chordata; class Mammalia; order Rodentia; family Gliridae; genus Glis; species Glis glis. The sequence goes on from PVJS01019664.1 coordinate 6,994, forward strand.
ATAATAATATAACAATTATTATTTTTATTATTATCATCATCATCATCATTCCTATTTAGGTCATTTCTGATTTTGAAAGAATTTAAGATGAGTAGGCTGGGCGTGGTGGCGCACGCTTGTAATCCCAGTACTTTGGGAGGCGGAGACTGGAGGATCCGGGTTCGTAGCCAACCTCAGCTCTCACTCTCTCTCTCTCTCTCTCTCTCTCTCCCCTTAGTGAGGCCCTCTGCAACTTCGTGAGACCCGGTTTCAAAATAAAGCATAAAAAAATAGGGCCGGGGGCGTAGCGCGGAGGTAGAACGCCCCTGCGTTCAATCCCTGGTACCGCAAAAAAAAAAAAAAAAAAGAATTTAAGATGAGTGACTTTTTAGGAACAAAACCTATGTGGATTTGGTTTAAGAAATAAGGATTGTAGAAGAACTTATTTCATTGAGTAGAGATAAGTTTTCTCAGATTTTTTTTATTTTCAGAAAAGTATAGTTTCACATCTTTTTGAAAGAAAAAGCATTCTATCTGTGTTTTATCCACTTTCCCCCAAAATAACATCTTTTATAGCTATACTATAATATCACAACAAAGCTATTTATGTTAATATAGTCAATAATTGCAGAACTACAAGGATCCATTCTAATGTTTTGTAAAATTCTGTTTTGTTTTCTTAGATAAATGCAATAGATTACTATGATATTTCTATGATTATCACCTCAAATCTGAAAAACATACTTACAACAATATCTTTTGAAGGAATAATTTAAGATGTATTTATTAAATATCCTAAAAATGTTAAAATTGGGTACAGTAAAGAAACAAAAGATAAAATAAAATATACCCCATATTGAATACATTTTGCTAGGAATAACATTAATTTTAAAATGTTCTTTAGAAAAAACACATGCTGTTCAAAATCATTACAAACTGAAATTTCCACTTACAAAATGCTGAAGTGGTAGTTATTATGAACTGATTTCCTAAGTATTCTTAGTATATTAAACCATGCTATCATTCATAGTAATTTATAAGGCATTTGTAAAACTATTGTAGCTGGGAAAACAAACAAAATAAAACTTTTCAGGCATTTTCCGAAACTTTAAAACCAATCCATTCCAGTCCATACAAAACGTTATAAACACATTTAGGCAAAAGATCAAGGAGCTATTTTTGTGAACATTGTAGATACAAGGAAGAGTATTTTTTATTTATATATCAGAGAATTGGATGAATGGACCATTCAGCAAGTTGATTATTAAGCAAATTGTCCTTTTGCAAATCTGCCTAAGTCCATCACTCACAATTAAAAGACATGTTTGTGTGTGGTTGTAATAGTTATCTGATATTTAAACTTATACACATAAACAACATGCTAAGTGTTTATGATGGGTTTCCCAGAATGAAAATGTTGGAATATATAGTAATTTAAGACATATTATATTCTTTAGTCTTAAAGATTAGAGATTGGTAAGGTAAAGAACTGTGTTAACCTATGATTTGAAGTAAACATGATACAAACTACAAGAGACAGAAGCAGAAATTAAAAGGAATACAAACCGGGGGGAACAGTGGGTAATTCTGCCAGTGGTCACTGGATGATTCACACAATACCTTCTTGCCTGAATATTGTAATTGGGAAGCTGGTAGGGAGAGCATCATGGAAAAGCTTACCTGGAGTTATTAGAGGGTCTGAAATTGAAGAAACATATTATTTTATAAATATGTATGTGATCTTAGGTTTTGGTTACCCAAGAGGGGGATTTCATTGGCATAGGAGCATTTTCGGGCAATGAATTAGGAGCCAACTTGAGGCAGAATTAGATAACTATGAAAAATTCAAGAGATATTTGAGACAGTAGCCACTTATTTACTACTCACAGAAGCAGTGAGGAGTGATGGAACAGGAATATTTGATTTGAGGGAAAACATAAGGATGAAGCTAGGTGATTGTCTTTTTTTCTTATCATTGTTCTTGATTCCAGACTTGCATATCATTTTGTTGAGATAACATTTATAGTAAAATAATAATGGGTGAAATTTGAATTCACAAGACCATGACTCAGTTCTTTGGAGTCTCTTGCTATGGAGGAGGCATGACCTCTTTTAATAAAGGGTTCATCTGTCAAAATCCAACCCACCCAGGATAATTTCCCAGCTTTATTATAGTGAATTTATTAAGAACACTAAATGCAGAACTCCTTCTCCTTTGCCACATTCTGTTGGTTTGAAGTGATCACAGTTTTCATCTGCACTCAAGGGCAGGGGGTCATATAGGTGGTATGCACCAGTGTTTACCTGTGGGGGATGCTTTCAGGACCATTTTAAAATTCTGACTACCACTCAATTGCAACTTTCCAACTCATCCTGGGCATTGTGTCCATAGAGATAGTTCTAAAATTCAAGTTAAACAATATAAGTCCACTTCATAAACTCTTTACATGATTATTCATTGATTTAAAAGTCCAGTCATTTTTAATATATAAAGTCTGTTGGTATCATATAACATATATGGGCATATATAGAAAGTCTCTTGATATCATATATAGATATACATGTATATATAGATATAGATATAGATATAGATATAGATATAGATATAGGCATACCAACATCAATCTCAGTACTCAGTATTAGGAGGGGGGAATGGGGAGGCAGGGGCCACCATGTGCTGTGTGCATGTACGTCATTGTCAATATGATTTTCATTATGATGTGAGACTATAATGCACCAACAAAAGCACATTTAAAAATAATTTGTTTCTAAGATAACCTTTATTATCTGAAGTTCAGTTAAATTCTGGGTTAAGAATTTAGACATTGCCAATTTGGAGTTAATTCTGCATCCTACTTCCTGAGTTCTGAGTTCCTATTTTATTCATCATTTTTCATTATTCAATATCTCCTTGTGCGTTTACTCGTGGCTTTAGTCGATGACTCTTAGTAGTTGGGTTCTGATAACTTTCATACCACCAAGCTTATTTTATTAGGAATTACCCAAACATTCTTATTAGAAATTCCATTTCTCCTCACTACAAATGTCAAGTGGCCCCTTGATTATCAGAATTGACCAAGCCTGTCCATCTTCTTTTTTTCTCATTCAGAATTAGGAGAGAATTCAAAGGTCATCTCGGCAGTCTCATAGCACAAAGCAATCCCTGTCAGTCTCCCTCCAAGCCAGATAAAATGTACTGAGACCGTTCAGGTAAACAGATTGCCAATTAAGCACTTCTAGCTTGCGTCAGGACATTGGATCCATATTAAATAATTAAAGTCTTGGATTGCTAGCACAGTGCTTTTAAAATTTTACAATAGTAATTTTCCAACCTTGTTTCTATTTGAATACCTTTTTCAGACAAAAGACCTCTTTAGAATCATAATGCCGTGAATAAATTAAATATAAAATTCATTGAAACTTACAAATAATATCTTGATTTATGAAGTGATTAGACAAAAAATTAATTTAATATGAAAATAAAACACATCACATAATTTGAAAAAATTATTTGATTAAGTTTTATATCATACAGATAAGTACAATGAAGAGTAACAGAATTTTTTTACTCTAATATTATTTTATATCTATGTAGAAAAAATTTTAAGAAGATATAATATATGTGTAAATTACCACTTGATGAACAAAAAATTTTGAGATGTTCTAAATTTAATTACAAGGCTGGAGGATGGCTGCAGAGAGATAGGGAAGCAAATCAGTTAACACCGTTGGGTCAGATGAACAAAAGACTGTTCCACATTCCTGAACAATGTTGAAACCTTGAGCTCAACCCCAGGTGGCTGAACATCAGGCACCACCACATCATACTATTACAAATGAACTTTGCAGACTATTAACCAATCCAGAAACAATAATTACTCCTCATGGACTATCCCACTCCAACACTTCCGCCTCTTTGGGTTATCCTCTGCCTTGTATGCATAGCTAATACAGATTCAATGTAAATAATTTATGGTGTCCTTTCCCAAATTTTTATTATAAAATGATTTGGCTCTTTGGTGCGGTGGACATATTTCCACCTACTGTCTAGCCTTTTGATGGTGGTTGTAGAGCTTGTGCCAGAACATGATCCTTTTCTGGTTAGCACCTCATAGGCCATTTACTTTAGCAGACCTTCAGCTGAACACTGCATTATTAGAAATTTTAAGTATTCGGATTAGATGATGATTGTACTTGATAGTTGAAAATTGATAGTTGTATTTAAATAATTTTACATAAATATGATTTAACTAGTTTAAAGAAGTGACACCCCCCCAAAAAATAACACCTTTATATATGCTTAGAATCCAGAGGCTCTCCCAATCCAGAAAAGGGCAGTGTCACAAAAGATTTATTAAACTTTAACATTTTGAATATGGAAATATAATTACATAATAATATTTTTTAGAATACAATTAAACAATCCAGGGTTATGGCATCATGTTGACAGGCATTCACAAGCACTAACTCTCTAAGAACACACTCATGATAGAGGATGTCAATGTCTGCATTTGTGTCTTTAATAAGATATCATCAAATACTGCACTGCTCACAGAAGTCAAATGCTTCATGTTGTACAATGCAACCTTTAATTCCATAATCTTATGAAAAATAATGCAACTTTAAAGATGTATTATTATGACTGCATCAGCAATAGCTGGCCACATGTAGTAGGGTTTAGTACCATTTATACTGTTCATGAGTTGATATAAAGGACTATTTCATGCTATGTATCAAGTGAGTCTTGCAACCTCAGAAGAGAAACTGAAGATGAAAATCAGACAGATATATAACTACTCTCTCTTCAAAGCTGCACCTTCCAGGTTTATGTTTTGGATAGGGAAGGTCAGGAGTGTATGAACTATCTCTGCCTGACTTGCTAAACTACATGACTAATGAGACAGCCCCTGAGACTACACATATATATGGCATTCTTTCAAGAACATGGAATGTAAGTAGAACAGATAAAACGCATCAGTGACATGTCTTATGAAGGGTTTTGTGCATTTTTAGTGGCTATGACACAATTTTTATCAAAGTTTTTATATTAGCTCAATCATACTCCTGTGATAGCTGGCATGTTTCTCTTGGAGAGCCATCATCTTTGATTGTTTCATATTTTAAATTCAAGAGTGTCAATTTAGAACTTTTTTTGACAATTGTTTATTTACTTTGAACTAGGTACAAAGTAGAATGTCAAAATTATACTTTTGCTAGAGATATTATCATACAAACTGTAGAATAATGGAGTGTAGCCTTGTGCTTACCCTAGAGATAGTAGTGAATTATTGAGCAAATGTCATCATATTTATCACTTTTTGAGTAAGTTTGGAAACACGTTTAGAATTTTATATGGAAGATAAAGCACATGTTCTAGTCAAAATTATAACACCCCACTTTGTTAGACACAATTTAAAATATCTTATTAGTCATCTTTATAGGAAAGCTAGATACAATATTCATACAATATTTGGAGACTGTTCCTTTCAGAAAAACACAAGATAGCGTTAAGTGATAAAGAATTACAATTTCTAACCAAACATTTGTGTAATTTTTTTTTCTGAGAGTGGATCTGCTGCGGAGGGTGTGTGTGTATGTATGTCTTATCTACAGAAACATATGGGGATATTAGTCACAGGATTTTTTAGAGATAATCAAATATGGGCTTAACAATTGGATGGGGATTTTATATTTTTAATAACTTTCCAAAATTAATTACAGCTAAATTAAATTTATTATCTTTTCATATTTGTTGGAACAAATTATCTGGGTGCATGTATATGTAGTTTCTGAACTTAAACATTTTGCAAGTTGAAATTATTATTGCTTAAGGACAAGCCATGCATTATAAATGCTCAGTTTCAGTGTTTTTTTTAATTTCTTAACATTTTACTTATTGTACTTTTCTTGCTACACAGTAATTACAAATTTTTACATGTAAACACTTTGTCACATGTAAGAAACTATAAAATTATTTAGGTTACAAACAACATAACCTCTCTTTTTACTACTGTATCTTTCTATTATCTACTACATATCCATCATCTACTTATCTATCATATTGGAATGATTAGATTATTATTACTTTTATATCATTATGAATGAGGAAGCAAGCAGAGATCGAGGTGGTAGCCCATTCTCATTATACTGAGAATATTTTAAATGAAGTTAATATAATTATTTTAAAATGATGTAGTCAGTAAACCCAAATGTAATTTGTAAAGCCAAATTACTTCAGAGTTGTTGATCAGTAGGAGTTAAGTGAGGTCCAGGAATGTGTTTCTAACAAGTTCTCAAGTAATGCTACTGCTTTTCCGGGACTGACATTTTGAGATCCACTGATCTGACATGGATTTCTATGCATGAGATATCTGTCCTCTCTAGGCAAATAGTCTAATGATCATATTAATAGTAATTAATATTAATTGATCAATGCTAATACTGAATAGACTGCTTCTCTGCAAATAACACATAATATAATCTTTATCATGGTCTGACAAACAGGTAATATAATTAACTCAGTATTAGATTTGAACTACCTATTATCAAACAATAGCATGTATTGAAGTCTCTTGAAGGACTTTTAAGTGGACTCCTAGGTTTCCGTCTTGAAGTTAAAGGTCTAAGAGTTTATGTTTTAACACTTTCCAGATAATGTTGATTCTGCTAGCTCAGGGACCACACTTTGAGAATCCCAGTTTCCCATAGTGAAACCATTGGAACTGATAGAGTTAAGGTTTGATCCTTGACGATCTGACTCTGACATGTTTTTACCTTACCGAACAGCCTCCAGTGATAGAAAATCAAACCACCACCACACCAATATCTTAACTGTTACCAAAATAAATTGAAAAAAATCAAACTATAGTGTAAGGCTAGTATTTTGAGTTATTAGTAGATAAAATACACCTGCAACTTATGGGAGTTTAAAAGTGTTGAAGGAGAACAATGTGGTTAACTACTTCAATGTCACCCTTTTTCATGCATTATGGCCCAAATGCAGGCATCTTTTGAAAACATTAATTAACACTCTATCTGATGCCTATGTGAGTATATTTTTAAAATATGAGCTATGTTTTATTTATCTGCAAAATCTATCATCTGACATAGTAGTGCCAGTTTTTCCATCTGGGAATTTTTTAAATAGCAAAGCAAAGGAAATTTTAATTCAATATGTCTTTGATAATATAAATCTCAGTATTTATGATAGTAATTCCATAGATTCACTTCTTTCTTGCCCTTCCCCTTCCCTTGTGCCCCTTCCGTTGCACCACTGAGGGTTCTCTGTTGTCATTGGAGTCCCTTTTGTGTCCCCACTATTCCCTAGGTTGTGCATATTAATGAAAACATATGTCCCTTCTTTTTTTGTGATTGGCTAATCTCACTTAACATAAAGTTCTCCAGTGCTACATGTGGGGGGAAAGCAGGGTGGAGGGACAGCAAGAGCTGTGTGCATGTATGTTAACACCAAACTGATACTCATTGTGATGTGAGACTACAATGCACCAATAAAAACATATTTAAAAAAAAGAGAACAAAAAAATCTGTGTTACTGAAGTGATATTAAATTTTAAACCAATTATTCAAATGAGTGTTCATTGATAGCTATGACCATTTCTACGCTTTAAAATTGTTTGATATTTGGTTCTTTTTTTTTTTTGTGGTACCGGGGATTGAACCCAGGGGCATTCTACCTCCGTGCTACACCCCTAGCCCTATTTTTTATACTTTATTTTGAAACCGGATCTCACGAAGTTGCGGAGGGCCTCACTAGGTAGGGAGAGAGGGAGAGAGAGAGAGACAGGGAGAGAGAGACAGGGAGTGAGAGAGAGAGCTGAGGCTGGCCGGGAACCTGGATCCTCTGGTCTCTGCCTCCCAAAGTACTGGGATTACAAGCGTGGGCCACCACGCCCGGCTTGATATTGGTTCTTGTTGCTCTTCAGCAAGAGATACACTTCATTATTGTGGTCTGAGTACTGAGTACTTAGTCTCCAATCTCCCTCTTTAGGCATATGTATGAGAACATAGGAGGGTCATATGTGCCAGTATCAGACTTCAGATACGCCAGGCATTTGCCTCACAGAGCTTTGTGCATTCTGGTCTCTCTGCCACAGTTTTTTCCCCATTTTTATCTTGATACATTTGTGACATCCTTCCAAGTTTTGTTTTACTCGGTAATATTTTCTCAGGGGATTTCCCCCCCTTAATCTCTTTCTCTTCCAGCATCCGGTGTCTCTTTATTATAGAATTCTTCCACTTGAAGTTGTTCACATCAGATTGTTTTTAAATGTTCACTATAAAAATGTATATATACTGTCTTGCTACTCTTAGTGATATATCATGTCTGTAATAATATATTATGAAGTCAGGAATTCTGTTTAATTTTCATCATTATGCCAGTGAATTTTATTTTAGTGATATTTTGAATGACTGAATAAATCTATCTAAAATGCATATTCTGTAAATCATGTACAATATTCTTTCTCAAAATCTAGTTTTCCCCCCATTGGGATTGAACTCAGAGGCATTCTTTGAGCTACACTCCAGCCCTTTATTTATTTATTTATTTATTAATTAATTAATTAATTTATTATTTTGAACAGGGATTTATTGCCTACTGATTCAACTTATTGTCTTTGAGAGCAGGTGAATAAAAGACTAAAAAAATGCCTTATGAATTGAGTATTTTCTGATAAACAAGTGTATAACACTAAGTAAGATTTCAAGTTCAGGACCCAGACTACTTGAATTAAATTTTGGTTGTGAACTAAAAAACAGCAAGACCCTGAACAAATTACATGACTTCTCTAAATTTCACCTTCTTTATCTTCAAAACTGGAATAATTAAATTAATTTCACAAGTGTTACCTATATGAGAATTATTAACACAAACTGCTTAACATTGGAATTGGATATGTAGTGATCAATTTAGCCTATGCAATTATAGTTTTTATAATATAAGATACCACTTCTTTCACATTTCTATGTTCTACCATAACCACAATGTTCTGAAATGGGAATTTAAATTCCTCCCCAACTCCTTAGAGGACAGTAGGTTGTTTTACCTATTTTTTTTTTTTTTTTTGCGGTACCGGGGATTGAACCCAGGGGTGTTCTACCTTCACGCTACGTCCTGGCCCTATTTTTTATACTTTATTTTGAAACCGGGTCTCACGAAGTTGCGGAGGGCCTCACTAAGGAGAGAGAGAGAGAGGAAGAGAGAGAGAGAGAGAGAGTCAGGGGGAGAGAGAGAGCTGAGGCTGGCCGCGAACCTGGATCTTCCGGTCTCTGCCTCCCAAAGTACTGGGATTACAAGCGTGCGCCATCACGCCCGGCTTGTTTTACCTATTTATTTATTTTTTTCTCTTTGCATCACATGCATTCTCAAAAAAATGTGCATTATACCTCTGGGCTGTTCCTAAGCCCTATTTTATTTTTTATTTTGAAACCGGCTTTTGCTCTGTTCCTGAGGCTAGCAACAAACCCATGATCCCCCTGTCTCAGACTTCCAAGTATTAGGATTACAAGCATATGCCACCAGGCCAAGACTCGATTTTTTTAAATGAATGAATTCATTAATTTTATAACTAAATATCAAATGAAGGACTTTAAAAAGAGAATCCACAAATGAAGTGTTAAGTACACGATGATTGATGAAACAGAATCCTCTTATCAGGTTGTTTGTAAAACAAATGTTTTCTTCTCATATTTTAGAAAGCAGTTTGATTCTCTAAAAGAACCATATAAAATACTTAACTATTAAATTACCCTTCAATTAATAAAGATGTCAACTGACCAAGTGAATATTTTAGATTTTATTAAACATATTTGAATATGTTTTCCTCCAAAATTCTGTACTGTATCTATAGGAAATTCAGTTAAAATATATTTGAATAATTATTCAATTAAAATAAAATATTATGTTGCTTGAAGAATAGTATTTCATAATCAAAATAGGAATTGCTTATTATAGCAGCTCTGAGTATTCCACTATACTCTGAAAGCATTTTTATAGTTTGTTAACATAAACACAAGCAATCAACCTCAGTATTTGAAGACTTCTGTGTAAATTTTGTGGATTTTTCTGTTATTAATCTTCTCATACTCCAAGTGATTCTGTTTATTATTTGTATTTGAAATCCACAAATGTAATTATTTGCTGGTGCCAAACTCAAGAAATTGTCCTCCCTATTATTCATGAAGTTACCTTTCCTTAAAAGTAAGATTGTAAACAAAGTATCAGAAATAGTTTTCATGTTATCTATTAATATGTGTGTCATGGTGAGATTACTGTACCATAACTCAATTTGACTTATGAGCTTTAAACTTTTTAATTTGAAAAAATCATTTAAATGTTGAATTAATTGTTTTAAAATCATCTTAAAGATCATTTTCTTCAAAGTCAAGGATATTTGATAGGTTTCTTAAGTACTTGTAGACAAGTAGATCATGTGGTCCATTAATATGCAGTATTTTAATGTAGGATATTCAGTTTCTTACCACTCACTTAGGACTTAATACTTCACAAAAATTATATTCAATTTATTGATGATCACTATATATCAATGGACCAACTGACTAAAATGTGAAGATGACTAAATTAAAGTACATTATGGGAAGACTGCATGTCTCTAATATTGTTAGCTGGTTTATATTTGAGGAAAAATGACAAGCACTCTATAATTTCACTTTTATGGTTATTTTTGTTTATACTGTCATCTTCAATGTCTACTCATAAGATTTTATTGACAAAATATATTTTTAAAATTAGAATGAAGCTTTTTTTTATTTTTTTTACAAAGTTGAACTTATTGTTCCCCTTATAATTTCTGTTGTTTATGTCTATTCACTCACATTTAAAAAATTGTTACCGTGTTTGCCAACTAAACTCCTTGATACAAATAGGCACACATATACAAATTTGTTTGGAGGGGAGTACTGAGGATTGAACCCAAGAGCATTCCACCTTTGAGTCACACCCCACCCCACCCCCTTATTTTTTTAAATTTTGAAACAGGGTTTCACTAAATTGTTGAGGCTGGCCTTTATCCTCCTGTTTCAAGTACTGGGGTTACAGACATGCACTACCATGCCAGGCTCATATACACATTCTGATAGCATTGTTAGGTAATCCTGGATATATTCAAATCTCAATTTATTACAATGAACTCTGGGCTAGAATTATGACTTTAAAATAACAATATGAAGAAAGTGATATAAGCATGTTTCCACTTTTATTTTCCTATAGAATATGAATTATGGAAGAAATAAAACTGATATTTCATTTGAATGTATTCAAATACAATGATGAATAGTATTTCTTTCTGTGGGCATTGAAAGCTTAAGCTCACTGAACCCTTCCTTTATCTTTCTGAGTGTGGTAATTTCCTTTTTTTTTTTTTTTGTGGCACTGGGAATTGAATTCAGGGGCATTCTACCTCCATTCTACATCCCCAGCCCTATTTTATTTTTTATTTTGAAACAGGGTCTCGCTGGGTTGATGAAAGTCTCACTGTTTGCTGAGTCTGTCCTCAAACCTGCAATCCTCCTGTCTCAGCCTCCCAAGTACTAGGATTACAAGCATGTGCCACCACGCCCAGCTTTGAGGGTGGTAATTTTCAATAAAACTTTCAAAACCTGTGTCAGACAAAATTATCTTTTAGATAATTTTTATCAAATTTTATTGTAACATATATTTCTATAACTAGGGTTATTGACAAAAATTGAAATCTATGCATTCTAATTTATACCCATCAGAATAAGAGAATAAAAATGTAAAGCAAAACAAACCAACACAAAGCTAAATCACTGACACCATAAAATGGATTCCAATGGAGACATTTAAAATTTACAGTTACATAATGAAAAGAATTCACTGAAAGCCTTGCTAATTAAATTAATATTTAAGATAAGAATAAATATATTAAAACAAAACTTAATTATTGTGTATGTGAAATGTGTGAGATGTCTAATGAAATTATTATTACTATCTTTGACATCTTCATGCAAGAGTATTAACTCAAGATATACATTACTTGAAAAATTCAATTATCATTGAAGAAATAAAATGCTGATCAACAACTTACATTTCTAAAATTCTCCAGATTGCCAAATCAGGAAATTTTAATTATTTATTTATTATGTGTTTATTTATTTTGCGCTACAGGGGATTGGACCCAGGGGCATTCTACCTCCGAGCTACAGTCCCAGCCCTATTTTTTATTCTTTATTTTGAAATAGGGTCTCACTAAGTTGTGGAGGGCCTCACTAAGTATCTGAGGCTGGTCATGAACCTGCGATCCTCCTGTCTCAGCCTCCCATGTACTGGGGATTACAAGCATGCGCCACCACTCCTGGCTCAGGAAATCTTATAACTTAGATTATTAAAAAGCATAAAACAGATAGAAATTTTATGTAACTAATATTCTTTTGGATTCAATACCTAAACCTTTCACAAATAACCAAAAGAACGTATAGACTCAAAATAGTTGTATAGACTTTTTCTATAATCTGTTATGAAACCTAGAATGCAAATAATAGTAATTTCCAAACTAGGCCTAGAGTCATTCAGCAGGATTTTCTCCATGTTAAAATCCAAATGGCATATAGCTTATCTTCGAGATCAGAATAAATCTGGCCTTAGTCCCAGACCATTTTTAAGACTAGAAAACAATGGAAGGTCATAGACAGTGTTCTAAGGAAAATAACTCTGTAAGTTTTTATTTCAAGGTAAATAGTTAATAGATATATATTCTAAAATTTAAAATACATAATTCAGAGTTTAATTTAATGACTATTGATTTCCAAATTATGAAACTAGCTAAATTAAGTCTATTAAAATCAATTTTTTCTTCTATTACATCCTACATAAAGAAGCTAAAATTTCAAATAGTTTATAGTGTCACTAAAATTTAAATGAATTGCCCACATTTCTCCATGCCCACTATCCTAGAAGCAGCCACTTCAATATCAAAAGCTACAGCCACTTTTACTGTAGCTTTTGATATTGTTTTGTGTATATTTACATAAAATGATTTTATTTATATATTGATCTTTTATTAACAAACTTGAGAATATACTACTTATATAATATCTAGTATAAGTTGTTCTCCCTGTTTATAGCTGAGGCAAGAAATCTACCATTGTTATTCTTAATTTCTTATAAAACTTCAATTTGTTTTCCATAGAGTTAATGATTATTGTTTTCATTTACTTTATTTTCTATGTATTTATCATGCCAATAGCTCATCATTGTAATACATTTCTCCATGCAAGTGAAACAGACGTTTTTCCTTACTGAGGTTCTTGTCTACAAAATATGAAGAATGACACAGACAATAGAAAGAGGAGCAGGGGGTTTATTGTAAAAATGACAAAAGGGAAAAAGAGGCAGATCAGCCTTTCAGGCAATGGGGACCCTGGTGTCCAGCAGCTGCCTTCTGGACACTACTTGGGAGTTGCCCAAGCCTTGTGCTATCCATCAATTGCAAACAGCTTTCTCCCAAAGTCCATGTGCTCTACCAAAGAGAGTTGCAGGCCACCCTTAGGGGCCTCAGGCTGCCTGGATGTGCAGTGGGTGTCTTCTGGCCACTAATCTGGAGTTGCCCAGGTGAGTGCTGTCAATTATACACCGCTTTCTCTCAAAGCCAACATGACCTGCTCAGTTGGGGTCCCAGAGGTTGTTCCCTGGGACTTAGATCTTGTCCTTCTTTGTATTTCCTTCTCTTGGATGGGGACCCAGACACTGTTTCCTGGGATCTCCTGGGATTGCTTATCCACAGGAACAACTGGAGTTTTGTAAATATCTGGACACTCTCAGGAGTCTTTGGATTTTGTTAGCACTTGACATTCAGAAGGTGTGGTTCTTTTGGAGTTTGGGAATTACTTAGCATCTGTTGCCTCTCAGGAAATTAAGTCTTTCTTTCCTTGGCTCTCTGGCTCTATCTACCTATTTCTTTCTACCTCCTCACATGCAAGTTTGTCCTTAAGATACATGAAACTATCATGCTTTTAGACTTCACTTTCATCTAAAAAGAGCAATCTCACAGTCCTCTAGCCTGTTCCAATATGGATTTCCAAATACTAAAATTTATTTTAATGATTTATCTCCTTTAATAGCTTCAAGAGACTTGGAATATAAAAATAGATACATTGTATTTATGGTCATCTTTATTTTTCAGTTTTTTCATTATTTGACCCTAAATTTTATTCTGAATTGGAAAGAATTAACCTTGGAAATCTGAATGTCTTCTTCAACTTTCTAATAATTTCTATTGTTGTTGGAAACCAATGCAATTCCAATTCTTTATCTTGTATATATCCTTTTTTTCCTCTGCTAACTTTCAGAAACTTCTCTGACCTCAGAATATTCCGACTTTATTATCATGCACCAGTGATGTGGCTTTTTGTCACTCACTCTTTTCATCATCGAGTGTGCCTTCAAACAATCCAATGAGTTTTGTTAAGTTCTCTCTGTGTCCCAACAGAACTATCCCCATTCGAATCCCAATGTTCTTATCTTTAAGTCTCTTCTTTGAGAAATTTCCTCTAATCTTTGTTGGATCTTTTCAGCAATTTAATTCATAATGCAGTGTACTCTTTTGCCCAAAGTTTGCCCCTCTCCCCCCAAAAAACAAGAAAATAGATATTTCAACAAGAACGTGCATTAACATGAAAGATAACAGACAGAAGGCCTGGGAGAGAAGAACTACCACATTAACTTGGAGATTTGTCAATTCATCAGAGATTCAGTCAGAAAACAGCTGCTGTCACACAGAAGCAGGTCACTAACATGACAGTGTACAACGATGCTAGAGGAACACAGATTCCTGAAAATTTTGCCACCTAAAGCCCTTCAGTTGCCACTGGTGGAGGAAGAAGACAATAGCTTGTACTTCTTGCCTTCCAAATCTTGAGGGAATACACAACTGATTATAAAAAGTTAGATACATTTCCAGGAAACAGCCAGTTTCCTGGAAACTGAAAGACACACTGTTCCTGAGTGTCTGTGGTGTCTTCTCCTGCTTGGCTGGGCTTCGCTGAATTCTGCAGACCTCGAGTGTGAGGAAATGTGCAGATTCAGCCAGCATCTCATCAAGCCTCTGTGGTGTCTCTCAAAAAGGAGCTGTCCTTTGCTCTCACGAACAAGAAGCCTGTGGTCCCAGGATGTATCATTTTCTTTTAAGAGAGCCAAAATAAAAATCCTGTGAATGTAAGTAGCCACATGGATAAAGGATTGGCCTCTAGTGGCTATCCAAGAAAGGATGAGAGTTCGCTTAGAATTTCTAAGGCATTTAAAAAGGAGCAAAATTCCTCTCCCATAAAAACAATATTTTGTTTACACAATCCATTGAAACGGGATATTTTTTGAATTCTTTTCAGAAAATATCTGCAAGAACATTGAGGAGCATTAGCTATTTCAGCCCAGAAAATTGACTCCTGATTGAGAAACAGACCCGGGAAAATTGAAGCCATTTGTCTGAGTGCTGAGTGTCCGGGCAGGATTATGACCTGACTTAATTGAAAAGAACTGATGATAAAACATTAAGAACACTGATCCTCTGAGAGGGAAAATGAAACTGCCAGCCCAGTGTCCATTAGCATTTAGTATTGCTGGGGAAGGTTGTGTTCACTTTAGTTCCCCAGTGATGCAGAGGACCAGTGATACGTTGCTAACAAAAAAAATCTTCTCCTGTTTTTTTCCCCTCCCTCACTCTCCTCAGAGATGGGGTAAAGAAGAATCTTGAGTGGAACATATCGAACATATCGTGCCTGTATTTTCACTTGGCATACATGTACCATCAGACTACATGAAGAGACAGCATCCTATGAGGGGAAGCAAATGAAAGAAGGAATTACTCAGCTACTTGTTAACTGTGTGACCTTCAGCTATTCGGACCTTGTCAGGTGGTTGCAATGGATTTCAATGAGACATCATATGAAAATGGCCTAGAATATGGTACACTAACTGCAGACAACCCCTTCCTCCTTTTATGATAACTCATCTCTCTACTAGAAAGTGATTTGTAGGGTTTCTTGAGAACTTGTTTCCTGAATTCAAAATAAAAAAAATCAACTTATGAAAATCACTAGCATTCCTATACACCAATCATGGATTCACTGAAATAGAAATTCCCAAAACAATTCCATTCACAATAACCTCAAAAAAGATAAAATGTTTAGGAATAAATTTAGCAAAAGAGGTAAAAGACCTGTACAATGAAAACTGTAATAACAGGCAGAGTGACAAAGGGACTCCAGCAGCAGAGGGCACCGGCGTTCCCCTCCTGAACTCAGGCCAGCCTGAGAGGGTCTCAGCCTAAACAGGCAGAGAGCACCAGTATTACCTGCCTGCAACCAGGCAGAGAGAAAGAGGGTCGTGGGCAGCAGAGAGTGCTGACCTTCCCCCACATGTGCCCAGGCCAGCCTGAGAGGGACTCGGCCTAACAGGTGGAGAGCGCAGATGTCCCCCGCCTGTGCCCAGGCAAAAAGAAAGAGGGACACAGGCAGCAAAGAGCATGCGCCTTCCCCCACCTGTGCCCAGGCCAGCCCAAGAGGGTCTCTGTCTAAACAGGCAGAGACAGAGGGACTCAGGAAGCAGAGAGTGCCAGTGTTCTTCACCTGTGCTCGGGCCAAATAGGTGAACAACCAGAAAAGTCTGTCAGACACCAAAGACAAACAAACTACCACTGACAGATGGAACCACTCAACAGCCCGCACAATGAAGTCTAAAAATGCACAGGGGCTGGGCGTGGTGGTGCACGCTTGTAATCCCAGTACTTTGGGAGGCGGAGACTGGAGGATCCGGGTTTGCAGCCAGCCTCAGCTCTCTTTCTCTCTCTCTCTCCCTGTCTGTCTCTCTCTCTCTCTCTCTCTACTTAGTGAGGCCCTCTGCAACTTTGTGAGACCTGGTTTCAAAATAAAGTATAAAAAATAGGGCCAGTGGTGTAGCACAGAGGTAGAACATCCCTGTGTTCAATCCCCGGCACCACACACACACACACACAAAAAACCGCACAGGGTACAAACTGACCTAACCACATCTCTGAGTCTACCCCCTATTACAGAGGCAACAGACAGGTCCATGGACCTCAACACCTGGAACTCATCAGCAACACCATTGCAACAGACAGAAGGAACCCTAGAGTAACTGCAACCCAGTACTGACAATCTACTCATAGAAAAACAGTGGTGTGATATGGGACACAGATTTCGAAGAACTTATTAAAGGGTGATAAACATACAACAGAGAGCTAAGAATAACCATACAGTAGAGGCTAGTAATCTTTAAGGCATACCTAGTAGTAAATATCTACCTCCAGAACAGGTTACTATATAGGGAGAGTGATTAGACATAGGAAACCTACAGAATGAGAGAGATATACCAAAAACAACAAAGATATAAACTTAAGAAGCTTGAAATCATGGGAAAGAGGAACAACAAAGAAACAATGAGCTCCCACAACTCCAAAATAACAGAACCCATTAACACAGAAATGCAAAGATTGCCAGAAGGACAATTCAGAACTTCAATAGTAGAAATGATACAGGATTTCTGAAAAAAAAATTCAGAGAGAGCCTGAAAGAAATGAAGGATCAAATAAGCAAAGAATCTGACACCCAAAACAGGAATCAAATAGAGGCTCTGAAGGAAGTGAAGGATGCAATAATTGAAATGAAGGCATCAATACAAACTATTATCAGTATAGTAGACCACATGGAAAACAGAATCTCACTCTTAGAAGACAACCACTCCAAAAGTGAGCGCATAGTATATAATATAGAAAAAACAATTTGACAGCATGAATTAGACATTGAAGAGATCTCAGCCAATTTGAAAAGAGCAAACCTAAGAATAATAGGCATAGAAGAGGGAATAGAAGCTGAAACCAAAGGAATCAATAATCTTTCAGAGAAGTAATATTAGAAAAATCCCCAAACATAGAAAGGGAGGTTGATACTCAGGTACAAGAAACATGTAGAACCCCTAATAGACAAGATCAGAGAAGAGGTTCACCATGCCACATAATAGTCAAATTGACTAATGTAGAGGCCAAGGAGAGAATCTTAAAGGCAACAAGAGTTAAAAACCAAGTAACATTCAGAGGCAAACCAATAAGAATCACTCCTGACCTTCCAAACCACGTCATGAAAGCCAGGAGGGCCTGCAATGACATATTCCAAACTCTGAAAGAAAACAACTTTCAACCAAGATTTACCTGCCCAGCAATGATATCTATCAAATTTGATGGGGAAATAATAACCTTCCATGACAAACAGAATCTAAAAGAATTTGTCTGCCAAACCAGCACTACATAAAATACTCAAAGAGATTAACTATAAAGAAGAGATAATAAATAAATGCCAGAACCAAAGAAATGATAATTTCCATCAAACAGCCAACTAAGAAAAGAAAAAGAAACATTGCCTCAAACAGAAGTTATAACTCAAAATGTTAGGAATTAAGAATCATCCCTCAATAACCACGTTGAATATAAATGGACTCAATTCCCCAATCAAAAGACATAAGGTGGCCAAATGGATCAAAAATATTAATCCATCTATATACTGCTTATAAGAAACACACCTTACAATAAAGACACTCACAAACTAAAAGTTAAAGGCTGGAGCAAGGTAATCTACACTAGTGGAACACAAAGACAAGCAGGAGTAGCAACTATGATATCAGACAAACTAGACTTCAATCCTAAACTTATCAGAAGAGACAAAGAAGGTCACTTTTTACTGGTAAAAGCAACAATCCAGCAAGAGGATATAACAATAGTCAACATTTATGCCCCAAATATAGGTGCGACCACTTTCACAAAACAAATTCTTTGTGACATTAAGTCACACATAGATCCTAATACAATCATATTGGGAGACTTCAACACTCCTCTCACACCACTCGATTGATCTTCAAGACAAAAGGTCAGTAAAGATGCCTCAGACCTAAGGAACACCATAGGTCAAATAGACCTACTAGACACATAAAGAAATTTCCACCCAACTACAGCTGAATTCACATTTTTTTCAGCTACTCATGGAACCTTCTATAAAATAGACCATGTCCTAGGCCACAAAGCAAGTACTAGCAAATTCAAGAAATGTGACATAATCCCCTGTGTATTTTCAGACCATAATGGAATGAAACTAGAAATCAACTGTAAGAAGACACAGAGAAATCTCATAAACACGTGGAGTCTGAACACCACACTGCTGAATGAAGAATGGGTCAAAGAGAAAATAAGGGAGGAAATAAAGAAATTCCTAGAAACAAACGAAAATAGGGAAACAACATATGAAAATCTCTGGGACATGTTGAAAGCAGTATTAAGAGGAAAATTCATACTACTGAGTGCTCACATAAGTAGAACTGAAAAGCACCAAATAAACTAATGACATACCTCAAAGCCCTTGAAAAGCAGGAACAGTCTAACCCCAAAGCCAGTAGAAGACAGGAAATTATTAAAATTAGAGCAGAAATCAATGAAGTGGAGAATAAGAACAATACAAAAAATCAACAAAACCAAAAGCTGGTATCTCAAAAAAATTACAAGATAGATAAACCATTAGTCAACCTAACCAAAAGAAAGAGAGAATCAACACAAATTACCAAAATAAGAGATGAAAAAGGAGATATCACCACCGACAGTGTGGAAATACAGTGGATTATCAGTAACTACTTTGAAAAGATATACTCAAACAAAACGGAAAACCTAGAAGAAATTGACAAGTTTCTAAACACATACAACCTTCCCAAATTGAATCAAGAAGATATAGAAAAATTAAACCAACCAATAACAATCAAAGAGATTGAAGCAGCAATAAAGAGCTTACCATCAAAGAAAAGCCCAGGTCCAGATGGGTTCCCAGGTGAATTCTATAAAACCTTTATAGAAGAGCTAATCCGAATATTCCTCAATTTATTCCATGACATAGAAAGAAAGAGGACTCTCCCAAATACATTCTACGAGGCCAATATCACATTAATACCAAAACCAAATAGAGACAGCTCAAGGAAAGAAAACTACAGGCCCATATCATTGATGAACTTAGATGTAAAACTTCTAAACAAAATACTAGCAACACGCATTCAAAACCACATCAAGAAAATTATACACCAGAACCAAGTCGGGTTTATCTCAGGGATGCAAGGCTGGTTCAACATACATAAAACAATCCATGTAATTCACCACATAAACAGAACTAAAGACAAAAATCACATGATCATTTCAATAGATGCTGAAAAAGCATTTGACAAAATCCAGCACCCATTCATGCTAAAAACACTGTAGAGAATTGGAATAGAAGGAACATACCTCAACATCATAAAGGCAATGTACAAAAGGCCCACAGCCAACATCATACTGAATGGGGAAAAACTTCGAGAGTTCCCCTTAAAAACAGGAACAAGACGAGGATGTCCACTATTACCACTCCTTTTCAATATAGTACTTGAGACTCTACCCAGAGCAATAAGTCAAGAGAAGGAAATAAAAGGAGTACAAATAGGAAAAGAGGAACTGAAACTATCTCTATTTGCAGATGACATGATATTATACTTAGAAGATCCAACAAACTCAAGCAAAAGGCTCATAGAACTGATCAACAAATTCAGCAGAGTGTAGGTATACAAAATCAATCTTAAAAAATCAGAAGCTTTTCTGTATGCCAAACAAAAATCCACTGAAAAAGAAATCCAGAAGACATTTCCACTCATGATATCCCCCCAAACAATAAAATACTTGGGAATAAACCTAATCAAGGAGGTAAAAGACCACTACAAGGAAAATTATAAAATATTGAAAAAAGAAATTGAAGAAGATAGAAGTTGGAAAGATCTCCCATACTCTTGGGTAGGCAGAATAAATATCATCAAAATGGTCATTCTTACAAAAGTGATATACATGTTCAATGGAATACCCATTATATTACCAAACTCATTCTTCACAGACAGAAAAATCAGTCCTTAAATTCATTTGGAAAAAAAAAAAACAGAATAGCCAAAGTAGTTCTCAGCAACAAGAACCATGCAGGAAGCATCACAATACCTGACTTCAAACTATAATACAAAGCCATAGTAATAAAAACAGCATGGTATTGGCACAAAAGCAGACACATAGACCAATGGAGCAGAATAGAAAACTCTGAAACAAATACACATACCTACACCAAATTGACTTTTGACAAAGGGGCTAAAAACATTCTCTGGATAAAAGATAGCCTCTTGAACAAATGGTGCTGGCAAAACTGGCTAACTATATGCAGAAAAATAGAAATAAACCTCACTTTCTTACCTTGTACAAGAGTCAACTCAAGATGGATCAAAGACCTAGAAATCAGACCAGAGACCTTGCAGCTCTCGAAGAGGGAATAGGTCCAACACTTCAACACATAGGCACAGGTAAATACTTCCTCAACAAGACCCCAAAGGCACAGGAAATTAAAATGAGGATCAATACATGGGATTGCATTAAACTGAAGAGCTTTTGTGCTGCAAAGGAAACAATCAAGAACCTCAACAGAGAGCCGAAAGAATGGGAGAAGAGTTTTGCCAGCTACTTCTCTGATAGAGGACTAATATCTAGAATATACAGAGAACTTAAAAAATCACCACCTAAAAAACAAATAACCCAATCAAAAAATGGGCAAGTGAACTAAATAGACACTTCACAGAAGAAGAAATACAAATGGCCAATAAATGTATGAAAAAATGTTCAACATCATTAGCTATCAGAGAGATGCAAATCAAAACTACCCTGAGATTTCACTTAAGCACCATTAGAATGCCAATTATTAAAAACACAACAACGAATCCTGGCAAGGATGTGGAGAATTAGGAACTTTAATAAACTTTTGGTGGGATTGCAAATTAGTGCAACCACTTTGGAAAACAGTGTGGAGGATCCTCAGAAGAATGGGAATTAACCTACCGTATAACCCAGCAATACCACTTCTAGGCATCTACCCAAAAGATCTGAAACCTAACTACCAGACTAATGCATGTGTGTCTATATTTATAGCTGCACAATTCACAATTGCCAAACTTTGGAACCAGCCAAGGTGTCCATCAACAGATGAATTGATTACAGGGCTATGGGATATGTACACAATGGAATTTTACGCAGCCATAAAGAAGAACAAAATTACATCATTTGCATGGAAATGGAGGGAAATAGAGAACATTATGCTAAGTGAAATTAGTCAGTCACAAAGAGTAAAAAGTTGGATGTTCTCCCTAATATGTGGAAGCTAGATAGAATGGGACTTAGAAGGGACTCCAGACAAAGAAGGAGAAAACTTTAGATGAACAAAGAAGGTGACCTAACTGAGCGAGTTGGGAGGAAGTGGAGGGAAACACACTAAAGCACATGATTTATATACACAAACTTATCAGAGTCAATCACTATGCTGAGCACGGAAAGGAGGGAAGGGGGAATGAATAGGGTGGGATTTGAGGGAGGGCTAAATGAGCAATGTGTGCATGTATGCTTCTGTTACCCTGACACTTATCAAAATGTATAATTACAATGCACCAATAAATGATTGGAAAGACCTACCATCCCCTTGGATAGGCAGAATAAATATTATCAAAATGGCCATCCTACCAAAAGCTACTACAGATTCAATGCAATCCCCATTAATATACCATTGTCATCTTCACAGATCTAAAGAAACCAATCATCAAATTCATATGGAAAACAAAGACCCAGAATAGACAAAGCAGTTCTCAGCAATAAGAACCGTGCTAGAGACATCACAATACCTGATTTCAAATAATACTACAAACAATAGTAATTTAAAAAAGCATGGTATTACAAAAACAGACACATAGACCAATGGAACAGAATAGAAGACTCATAAACAAAACGTCATATATATAGTCAGTGGAATTTTGATAGAGGTGCCAAAAGCATATGCTGAAGATAAGACAGCCTCTTTAACAACTGGTGTTAGAAAAACTGGTTATTCATATATAGAAAAGTGGAATTAAATCCCAACCTCTCACCCTGCATAAGAGTCAACTCAAGATGAATCAGACCTAGAAATTAGACCAGTAACTTTAAAACTGCTAGAACAGGGCATAGGACCAACACTTCAACATATAAGACCTCAATAAGACCCTGAAAGCTTAGGAAATCAAAGCAAGGATTAATAAAAGGGATGACATTGAATTAAAAAGCTTATGTGCAGCAAAGGAAACTATCAAGAGTCTAAAGCAAAGAGAATGGGAGACAATCTTTGCCACCTACAAAAAATATTTTGCATTAACAAATTTTACCTCAACTTTGTTACTTCTGCGAAGCCAAATTATCTCAGAATAATCACATGCCAACTAACATTATTTTACCTTACAGAAACATTTGCTCCATCCAATCCCATTTGACAAAAAATTCAACAGCTGAATTTTTCTGGGATATTCTTGTCCAAATTTGTTTTCATTGTCCTTGAAGCCCCAACATTCATCAAATGATGTTTTTTTTTACTTTTTGCTAAAAAAAAAGTGGGAATAACACAACTGTAATTTATTGTATTAAACAAATCTGACATGCAATCATCTTTCTCAGAATTCCTGTAGGAAATATTTTTCCTAAGTTGGTAACTTTTTCTGTTCGAACAAACTAAGAAAAAAATTGTTCAATATTAAACTCTCTTCTAATGATATCTAGGAAGTAGGAAGTATGGTTAAATGCCATAAATGTAAATCATTTCTGCTCCTGGAGAGATTAAAAATGGTTTATAATGACTCTCCTCTTTTCAAACTGAATTTGTTTCTAAGCAAAACTTTTGTGTCTTACCAATGCCAAAGTTCATTGGGGATGCAAGTCTAAATTTGCTCTGACATTGTATGAAAGGAATCTTAGGAGCAGAGGCTCAAACAAATTTTATAGTATATAAAATATGCTCAATATCATTTTAAAATATTTTAACCTACAAATATATAAGAAGTGCTTTTACTGCCCTCTATAATTCTTGGTTCTGAAACTGCTCCTATCTTTCTTATCATCCTGAAGCTTCTGACTCCTTCACAGCAATCTGTGTTTCCATTGTCCTGACACCCAAGAGGATGTCTCATCTCTTGGATGTAAGTATATCTAAACTTAGTTAAGCTAACTCTAATAGACATTTAAGAGTTGGCCCAGCTGGCATCCTCATGATGACCACATTTTGATTATCACATTTTAATCCAATACAATGCTGTTCCATTTACTTGAAAATCAATAATGTATTTGGGCTCTAGACATATTTCAGAAATATATTTCTTCTCTACATAGAAAAAATACCACTGAATTTCAGCACAAACCCAAATTGATCTAGAATATAACCTTTATGAATTTGGATCCTTCACACTAAATCTAAAAGAAACCTGGGCTGCAGGGCTCAACTGGAAAAGAGATGGAGGGATGAAGCTCTGCTGACTACTGGGACCCTACATCTTCTGGGCTGTTACAATGGTATTGACTTCAGGAAGTGTGTTCTAACCATCCCCCTGTCTTGGAAGCAACTCCTTGGTTCACAGTTGGAACCTTGAGGTGCAACAGCAGAGAGTCTCCCTCCCCAGTGCCTCACTTTTTTAATCCTTCCAGTCATGGATCACACACTTGACTCCCTACTAGCAGCCAGGGTCTTCCCTGTACCATCCTGTAAGCCCATCATGGATTCTGAAGCTATGGACACCATTCCTCCTTCTATAGCTGTAAACTTCCAGTCTCCCCCTTTGTGCAAGGACAACTACAGCTCAGATCATAGGGGGCTTCCTGGTTGTGGAAACCTATCAGTCAGTGGCAGCATTAACTGAGCCCATAAGTCCACCAGTTTGCATGTATGATCATTATAGGGACCAATCACAGCTCTCTGCTGTCCAGTCAGTACAGGAAAGCCACCCATCAGCCAATCCTGTGGGTTTCTCATCAGCATAAAAAGGACAGCTCTGTCTCTTTGCAGTACCTGGGAACTCTCCTAACACCCACCATCAGAACATCTCTCTTTCTTCACAGTAACTGGGAACCCCAGCACTGATTATTGACCTAACCTGTCCTGGGCCCCACTCCCATGTGGCAGCAAAGCTCAGGCAAAACCTGGGGGTGTGACATCACCAAGATGCACATGTGGCACAACTACTGACCAAAACTCTCCTACCTTCCAGCAATAGGGAAACACTCTCTCTTTGGGGCACCAGGTTATTGACCTGACCTCTCCTTGCCGCCATCCCTGACATGGCAGCATAGCATAGACAGTACCTGTGTGTGTGTGTGATATCACCACAGTCCACATGAGGCACACCAACGAGCACCCAGCTAGCCTGTGTTAAGAAACCACTCGATCTCCGCCACAGCTTCAACCCCTGGGACTCAGATTGTC
Source organism: Glis glis (assembly GCA_004027185.1). NCBI lineage: Eukaryota > Metazoa > Chordata > Mammalia > Rodentia > Gliridae > Glis > Glis glis. Next base: position 32,338 of record PVJS01019664.1, read on the forward strand.
CCCAGGATGACCGGTTCTGGGGACAGTACCTAAATGGGTGCCAGCACCACTCTGAGCCCTCTGGTGTTCTTGGGACCTGCAGGTCTCATGAGCATAGAGAATTTGGGGTTTGGCATGCCTTCACCTGGATCCAGGCCCAAGTCTAGAGTCCCATTAAAACCATGCCTCATTTGAGACTTCCCCAGTGTGGACAATGATACAATCTGCATGAACCCTCAGCCACCCACCCTGACTTGAATTCTGGCTAGCTGATCATGCCCTGGGCCATGTTTTCTAGCCTCAGACCTGGCAGAATGCCCACTGCAATTTGCAGGTGCAAATTCCCCTCACCTGTTTGACTCAATGACCCTTATCTTTCTCCCATGATTTACATAAAATCCTGGTTCTGGTTAAAATAAATAAAGAAAAAAAGTCAGATTCATAACACCAAAGTCATGTACAGCTTGGAACTATAATTAAGTAGCTTTTGGTCCAGAAGTATTGGGTAAAGTAGAGCAAAGCACGAGAAAGAATGCTAATGCTTAAATATAGAAAAACAAAATATTTGCTACAAGAAACTACCATTGATATCCTTGGTCATTTTTCTCTGACAGGTCATATTTCCCAAAATACAATCTTCTATTGTCTTGCCTAATGGTATCACCTGGGTACTAGAGATCTAAGTGACACTGTGGTTAAAGGGGACAGATAACATGGCTATGTTTATAGGTTACCCTGGTTGTCAGAGGATGGGTATTCCTACAATCCTGAATACTTCGACTCTTCAATCTTTCAAGAGGCTAAGCATAAAATTTTATACCCTCTTTTTATATGGCAGTATAAATCCAACATTCCTACACAAGGAAAAAAATAGCAAGAAAATAACATTGAAATACCCGATTCATAAATAAAATGGGTTTTCTACAGAACTGTTTTCAAATAATCCAATTTTTAAGAATAACAACAAGCAAGATTGAGTATTAGAAAGTATCACTGTAGCCAGGCATGGTGGCGCACGCTTGTAATCCCAGTACTTTGGGATGCGGAGACCGGAGGATCCCGGTTAGCAGCCAGCCTCAGCTCTCACTATCTCTCCCTGTCTCTCTCTCTCTCTCTCTCTCTCTCTCTCTCTCTCTCTCTCCTTAGTG
>PVJS01019665.1:0-25382 GCA_004027185.1 Glis glis
TGTGTGTGTGTGTGTGTGTGTGTGTGTGTGTGTTTGTGTGTGTGTGTGGTACTGGGGATGGAACCCAGGGGCATCCTACCTCTGAGCTACACCCCAGCCTCATTTTATTTTTTTTATTTTGAAACAGGGTCTCACTAAGTTGCTGAGGCTGGCCACAAACCTGCGCTCCTCCTGTCTCAGCCTCCCAAGTACTGGGATTACAATTGTGTGCCACCACGCCCGGCTTCTTGCATTATTCTTAAACATACCATGTTGAGGAGCTGAATTGGACAGAATGGGAGGAGTAAGGACATCTTTAGACTTTATCTGTTTGAATAAGAATCAGACAAAGTAGTGGAAACAAACTGCAAACTCTGAAATTCTGATGACTATTTTGAACTTGTTATAGGAAAAAAATGCACATAGGCAGAAAAATTTTATAAGTAATATCTGGCGATTTGCTGTCTCCCCAAACAAATTCCTAAAGAACCCATGGGTCCCAGATGTGAGAAGGAAAGCTGGCCTGTTCTGTCCTGGACTTGATGCTCTTAGGTGACCACCGAGTCCTGCAGCTGTGTTGCCTGTGGTGGCTCAATGTCCATGTTGTCCTGAGGGCAGGCGGGTGCAGAAGCCCCTGCAGCCCCAGGTCTAGCATTGCATTTGCTGGTGGGGAGAGGTATGAAGGATGGAGTCATCTGCTCATAGCAGACCAGGACTTCCTGCCCTCCTCTCTACCCCACTGGCTTCTGGAGCTTCTCCAAAGACAGCAGCAGGCACCAATGGCTAATTGCTCCGAAATAGCTAGTCTCCATTTCAGGGTGCTGCTTGCTTTTGCTTTAGTTGCTGGCAAATGAATCCTCCTAGGGATTATAATAACCCTGTCCTGGCTGTGTTCCCTGGAATCTTGGCCTCTTTCCCTGGCACTTGTCCCAAAAGGGTTGGAAATCTCTGAGTATTTATCCCCTTGAAGATTCCCCGTGCCTGCCTGGCTCCCGGCCACTCCTCACACAGACTGCGGCTTCCTGCGTGGAGCAGATCCTGCCCTGGTTCTCCCTGCACGCCCATCACCACAGCACTCTGCCCAGTCTCCAAACCTGTTCCCAGGGGCCGCCAATCTGCCCATCTGAGGCTGGCTGCTCTCTCCCCTCCTCACTGCCCTCTTTGTCAATGATGTTTTCATTCCTTTGTGACAGATCTTTTTTCCTACAGTATCATTTCAATCAAAAAGCCCTAGGAAGAACTGGGATGGCTTCCCTGATTGAAGAAAGAGACGAGCAAGCACTGAAACAGTGAGCAAATGGAGCGGTTGCTTCCTCAAAGAGCTGATTGTCAGTTCAGCCTTCCAGATAACAAACACATGATTCTGACAGCAGGGAACGCATTGAGATTTTGTTTCGGCACCCCGGACATTACCATAAGCTATTTGTTAATGACACAGTGTTATCAGAGCACAGAGGAGGGTGCAGTCAAACTTTGAACACTTACCAGATGCTGTTACTATTGTTTTACTATCTCTCCTCATCAGGTTCAGAACTGCACAAAGATAGGGACTAGATCTTATAATTCTTTGTAGCTATGACCATCTCCTTATCCCTGGACACTGGGGGGGGGTGCATATCTTTAAAACTCAATAAAATATTGGTGAATGAATGAGTTATAATGACCCAGCTCACCTGGTTTTTAGCAAAGCCCTTTTACAGAGCATTGAGCTTTAGTGTACATGAACCCTATATGTCAGTGGCCACTAGGAACAGGAGGCTGCCCAGCAGAGAGCAGTGGTGCTCACGTGGGACCTCTCCTTTCAGTAGGTCCTTGGCCTGGTCACAGTGGGGAACGGGTAGGTGGCACATTGCTGGATCTCAGCACAGCCAGCACTATTGCTGAAAAACACACTGGGAACGGTTTGGTGCTATTTTGGTATAGGAAATACAGCATATTTTCCTTAAGTCGATCCTACCGAGTGCTATGCAACACTCAGGAAGATTCTCAGCTGCTTCCTTTCAGGAGCTCTGCCTCTAAACAGAGAGCCAACTAAGCGGCCCAGTGCAGACTCACAACTACACATAAGCCCTGCCAATCAGGAGGACCCGTCCTTCCCTTCTCTCCCTCAGTACCTCCCACTTGCTAATCCCAGCCTGCTGTCTCCCTGATAACAACAGTGTAACATGCCCTTTGGCAAGTCACTATTGGCTCTCCATGGAAATTCAAATAGCATCCCATCATAGATCATATAAAACCTTTATTCTGCTGGAAGGCCAAATAAGTGATATTTTAACAAGAGAGAAGGTGGGGGGGAGGCCTGTGCTTGAGAAATTAAACTTTTCAAGCAGCCAGTGTACATTCCCCCACAGGAAGTGAATTCATGGTGTCACCTGTGCGGGTCTGGCATGCCCTGTGTAACAAATCACAGGCACAAAATAGAAGATGATGCATAATGGACAGCCTGAAGTTCAGTCAGAGACTTAAAGGGGATGACATATGAAAAAGATGTGTGGACTCTCATGCGGGGTCACGCAGTCTCTGCAAAGGAGACAGACCAATCCCCATGAGATTGGAAAGACCCAGGGACCTCAGAAGAGGGTGCTCCTCCTGGGTAGGAAAAGCCCCCTTTCCTGCTCAGCTCCCCAAGGGGACGGCAGGAAGATGGTGATATGTATGTGCTTTATAGCCAGAGAAACATGGGTCTGCATAGAAAATCTGCAGTTTATCAGCCTAAGCTGTCTTAACCTGTCTAACCCTTCCCTTATCTCTTAAAGGGTGTAAAAGCACCTAATGTGGGGCTGGGGGGTGGTAGATCTGTGGTAGAACACATCTCAGCGTGAGCAAGATACCAAAGTTTCTTTAAAAAAAAAAACAATTTCTTTCTTCTGATAATTAAATGAAGTAACAGGTCACAGCATTTAGCACATCGTGGGTACTAATAGATCTAAGTCTTTCCCCAGAAAGTCTGCACTACTGAGAAAAGACAAGGTGATCCTTGGTCAAGAGAAAGCACTGGCTGGCTTTGGAAGTTTGGCATGCTCTGGTTGTAGCTGGGGGCCTCTGTGTGTCTTTGTATCATTTTCAGCACCAAGGATGTTAGGAGAAATGGGTTCCAGAGCTTCCCAAAGCCTGCAAACTTATGGAAGAATCATCCCCTACAGTTGCTTCCTCGGTGGCTAAGGACAACATGGAATCAGAGAAGGGAGGAATTAAATCTTCCAAGAGGTCGTTGGAGAAAGCATCCAAAAAATGACCAAAGGTTGAGCTGATCCATGAATGAGGACCAAGAGTATCTCCCTGTCTATATAAAAAAAAAAAATTAGAGGAAGACATCCGGAGCAGGGGAAGGAAGATGAGAAAAGACAGAGGGGAGTTCACGCATGCGCATGGCATAGTTACAAATGTCCTAGAGGCACTAAAACTGAGCCAACACGGGTGGCGTTGTGGATGTGCACGCCTTCTACCTCAAGCTTCTTCATGGACCTGCCCTTCGTCACTCTCTCTGAACCGCACACCAAAGCTTTCACCCTCGGCCTCAGGGCCACAGTGCCAGTGAGATCTTGCACGTTTCTTCAGAGTGCTAGTCACAGAGACAAAGCGAGGGATAGCTGGGAGACCGAGGAGGAGACCTGGGGCTGGGCACCGAGAAAACACTAGTGAACTGAACAGGTTGGTGGGACTCTCGGGTTTAGAAGATGAACCTAGGGCAGGGTTGGGAATGGGTGGGTGTTGCAGTAGGGAGCAAGCCTACTCCCTAGTTCCCTAATCAAGCTGAGATCCACCCACCCACCCCCACCTCCCCATTTTTAACACCTTTTAAAATAAAGAGCAGAAACTTAAAAAGAAAGCCAAAGATGACAGTTGTAGGGGAAAAAAGGTGTGGGAAATAAGTGAGGAACAGAAGGCTCAGGATTCTGCTCTGCTGTCAGTAACTCATGAGGTGTCCGCAAGGAACCCACAATAGCCGGGCATGAGGCTGGAAGACACAGAGACATGGGGGTGGGGGCCTGAAGAAATGGGGGTCAAAGCATCTCCAGGGGGTTTTGACATGGTCCTTTCATGTCAGGCCTGGGGAGCGAGCTGATGTCCCCAGCTGTCACGATGCATCCGGAAGCCGCGCACCTGTCTGGCTTTTGTTTTTGCTTTGCCTTTTTCACTCCCGTCTCTTTAGTATCGACTTCACAGGCTGCAAGGGTGATGCTGACAGCAAAGTACTTAGCACTTTTAAAAGGAGGAAGCATTTCATAAAGCTTCAGTGAGATCACTGAGCCACGTGAATTAGAAACCAACATCGTGCAGGCTGTTTACTGATTCCTGGAAGGAAAGAAATAAGTAAGAACTAGAAGTAGAGTTTGTTCTTCTGAACCAAGATGGCCTATTATCATTGCCTGAGTCCATTTTCAACAGGGAGACAAAAAGTTCTCAGTCATCCAACTCACAGGTCAAGCTCCACCTAAATCCCAAACCCTCTTTTATCTCGCTCGTTGAGAATCCAACTCTGCCTTCGTGTCTACACAGGGCTCAACTCTCCCTGACCTGTGGGTAGGTAGACAGTAACCTGGTCCCTGCCTAGCCACCATTCCAAACCATGATCCCTGTCTTTTGGGGAAACCCACCTTATTGTTTCATGGGTCCTTCTTCCTGTAGTCTGCAGACACTTGCCTGCTTACCTGATGAGAGCAAAGGCAAATAAGGACAGTTCTTCTGCAGCAATAAAAAGCTATGAAGGTTGAACAGTTATTCTGTGTATGAAGATAGATATTTAAAGTCCAAGGGAAGCCAGACATGGTGGTGCATGCCTGTAATCCCAGTAATTGGGAGGTTGAGACTGGAGGATCACAGGTTCAAGACCCGCCTCAGCAGCTTAGCAAGGACCTCAGCAACTTAGTGAGACCCTGTTTCAAAATTTAAAAAAAAATAGGGCTGGAGGTGTAGCTCAGAGACAGAACAATATCCCTGGGTTTAATCTCTAGTACAAAAAAAAAAAAAAGGCCCATGGGAGCATTATTGGGCACACATATCTTACCAGCGGCTTCATAGGTTCTTGTGGTCACAATTAGCAAGTGACTGCTCCAAGAGTCAATGATGTGCCTGTGTTTAATCTGCAGGAATGAGCAGAGGAAGGGCCACACCCAGCTGTCCCCTCCTTTTAGCATCTGCAGTCCGGGACTCTCCCACCCTTACAGGTGTCACCCACTGATGTCTGCCTGACATCAGAACCAACTTTCAATTAACTGAACAAATGTGTTAGTGTTGCTACAGACAATCTCCAAGACATTTATATTTGGCTTCATAATGCATTATGGCAGGAGGGCGGGCCGGGGGTGGGAGGTGGCAGCGGTGGGGCCTGGGTAGGAGAGTCTTGCTAAAGATTTATCTTTCTAATTATGCTTAGCTTAGGGCTAATATTAAAATTAGTTTTAATTCCCTGAGCACACAGCAGCTCAGGAACATGCTGTGCATAGGGGAGTCTGGTCTAGGATTTCAAATTTGCTTAGGATGGACACACACAGGTATGGCAACTCAGCTGTTAAAACCCAGCTCTTCTAGCTCTGGGTCTCTGACCTGAGACCTCAAGCATCTCTCCCAGTCTGGCTGTTCCTGTAGTTCATGCAAGAAGCAGGAGGGACCAGTCACACTGCCATGTGCCTGGCTCTCCCCTCGACTTGCAGTAGCAAATGGCCTTCGGCAGGTGAACCACACAGCTCTTTGTTATTGTTCTCCAGTATAATAACCCTAGATATGGTGACTAATACTGCAGAATTAATACAAATCAATGCAGAATGGCGTGCCTCCTTCACCCCCGGTGCCAGGGATGTGTTGTGTTAATGACTTTTGCACCTGCTGAGCATAATTACTGAGTAATCTGCCTGGGTGTGTAATTACTGGGTAAACACATGATATTTGCCAATAACTTCCTGCTAGGTAAGCACCAATGAAACTAACAGGTAGCTATTAGGACAAACTTCACATGAAATGAGAACTGGCCCCAACTCTGGCTGAAAGCTAGGCTCCAGTGGAAACTTTCTTCGAGGAATATAATGCAGTTTGTGAACAAGCTCCCTGCCAACAGCATGCCCCCTTGCTTCTTAATGAGACCTTGAAGCACAAACACCAAACATCCCAAGACATCTTATTCATGGATGAGAAATAGTCCAAGTCTGAATATGTGATGTTGAGAGCCACTCGAGGCTGGGCCCAGGTTCTAGATTGGGAAAACCGAGAGAAGCCTATTTCTTAGGCTTGCTCTGTCCAGTGAATGAAACAATTAACACAAGAACAGGGTTTGAGATACAGAGAGTTTCACAAGTATGTTATTAAAACAATTATTTCAACCTGGCTTACACCATGCAGGCCTTAGAATATTATAGGGGAAATTATAGGAAGGACAGATACAGTTACACAAGAATTGAAAACCCCTCATTTCACTCCCAATCTAGAAAACCTTCAGTTAGGAAGAAGGGAAGTAGAGCCTTTGCATTCTTCATCTGCCTTCACACATGCCCCCAAGTGTGGGAGCACACACACACACACACACACACACACCCTGTATTACATGCCACTCCTCTCTGAAAACTTTTTCCTGCATAACATTTCACAAGTTGGATCTTAAGAACGCATAAGAATGCAGAGGAGGAATTAATGCCAGGTCTGAAGATTCCCAGGATGTGTTCGGGTATTTACTTAGAACTTCTAAAAAAGCTCGTTAGTCATTTCAGTCACACCCCTGCCCCCATCCCAACTCACCCATGCACTTGCACCAAGTCTGGACACAAAATCTAAGAGTACAAGGCTGTGAGTAGAAGAAAGTCATGGGCAGAAGATGGAATGGGAGAGTGGCTGATGACTGCCGAAAGCTGCTAGGTTGTCTTCTAGCAGACACTCTCCTGCCATGGGGGAACACTCGTCTGCATGTGTCCTGTGTATCCCCTGCATTCTTCTCATCTTTGACACTGTCACAAATGCCCTTGCCTAATTTGCATCCACCATTACACAGGGGGCACCCTGACCTCCCACTTGCCTTTCTACTCAGAGATGAACTTGTATGGATCTCATCAGAGATGCAACCAGGGTTACCACCACCAGGCAAAGGGCCACATTCATTAGCAGCTAATCAGGGTAGGAGGCATAATTTTCGTCCCTGAATAGAAAGCAGTTAACTCACCCTCTGCAGACCAAACCCCAGAACTCAGCCTTCTTAGAGCTGAGCCCGGCCAGGGGAGTCCCTACCCACAGACACACACAGAATTCACAGAAGCAATACTACCACTCTGGGAGGGAAATGCTTGGCGAAACAGCATAGCAGCAGATACAAAATAAGAGGATTTTCTCTGGGTATTAACTAGAATCGACATTATATTTTTGAAGTGCCTTTGCTATGGCATAGTTTTACAAATATTTAAGTAACTTCTTAGAAATGCACAGAAACTACATTGATTTCCACTAGCTACAATTTCTATTTTAAGTTTTAATTTCATGTATTTTTACTGTGAATGGCTAATCAATACATTCGCATAGTTCAAAATGCAAATGAAACAAAGAGCGCCTAGTGAAATTATTTCCTCTGATTCCTGATCCATACCGTCAAGTTCTTTTTCCTCGTGTCAGCCAGTGACCAATTTCTCTTGAATTACTCCAGAATTAGTCCATTATATATAGGCAAACACACTGTTCATGACTTTTCTCATCCTTATTTTACATAGTTGGCAAGATATGGTTCTATTCCTCTATGTAAAGTGCCTTTATTAGAAATTTTCAATTATTTTTAGAGACCCAAAACAAATTTTTTTTTTTGCGGTACCGGGGATTGAACCCAGGGGCGTTCTACCTCCGCGCTACATCCCTGGCCCTATTTTTTATACTTTATTTTGAAACCGGGTCTCACAAAGTTGCAGAGGGCCTCACTAAGTAGAGAGAGAGAGAGAGAGAGAGAGAGAGAGAGAGACAGGGAGAGAGAGAGAGAGAGAGAGAGAGAGAGAGCTGAGGCTGGTCGCGAACCCAGATCCTCCAGTCTCCGCCTCCCAAAGTACTGGGATTACAAATGTGCGCCACCACGCCCGGCGACAATTTTCTTATCTATATAATTTTTATGTCCTGAAAACTAGACCCCAAATTGTACAACTGATAGAAGGATTTTCCAAATATTTGGTTTTTCATTCACATGAATATCCATGCATTGCACAGGTGCCTAGTGGGACAAATTTACTACCTTTACTTTTTCAGCAAACATACTCTTAGGTTATACACAGAGGTGGTGTGGCTAAAAACAGCCATCTCCCCTTGCAAAAAATTAAAATTAAAAAATAATTAGCTTACATTTCTGGTTTCTTTCACTCTCACTTTTAACAGAAGCACTGACATGCGCTGATTACTGGTTAGGGAGAAGGAGCCCAGGAGATAATTAATTCAGCGCCTAATCGGTGCTGAGCAGAGAGGGTATTCAGTGGCTCCCGTGCCCTTCCATGACACTGGTAGGTGGGGATTATTATCCTGACTTTCAGGTGAGACAACAGGGCTCAGAGAGGAAATTACACTTAAGTCACATGGTTGGTTGGTAGGTAAATCAGGATTCAGAGTTCAAACTGTTTTCTAAGTCTACACTTTTCCCTCCTTACCAATCTTCCCCACGATGTTTTAAAAGTGATGAAAATGTTGGCAAGAATGTGGAGAAAAGGGGACCTTTGTGACCTATGGAAGGAAGGGAAATGAGCACAGCCGCTATGAGGCATAGTACAGACCTTCCTCAAAAAAATTAAACCTAAAACAACCATATGATCTGAAATCCTACTACTGTGTGTACATCCAAAAGAAATAAAATCAGTATATTGAAGACATGCCTACACTACTGTGTTTCCTTTTTACTTTTTTAGTTATTTTATTAGTGTACTGCAATTATACATCACGGTGAGGTTCAATGTGTCAAGACACACATGCACACAGCCCTTGGTGGGTTGCAGCACGACTCACAATGGCCAAGGGATGAAATCAGCAGCTCAGGTGTGCGTTGTCTCAGTTAGCATTCTCACTGCTATAACCCCAAGCATCTGACCACCACAGCTTAATTTTTTTGTGTGTGGTGCTGGGGATTGAGCCCAGGGGCATTCTACCTCCAAGCTACACCCGCGGCCCTATTTTATTTTTATTTGAAAACAGGGTCTCATTAGGTGGCTGAGTTTCTTGCTAAATTGCCAAGACTAGCTTTGAACCTGTGATCCTCCCTGTCTCAGCCTCCTAAATACTGGGATTACAGGTGTGAGCCACCACACCCCACTTGGCCACCACAACTTAGATGGAGGAGATTATTTGCTCACAATGCTGGAGATGCCAGGGGTTCAGTTCATGTTGGGCCAGGTTACATCAGCACAGCCCCGGCATGACACAGGGAGCAGAGAGAAAGTGTGCAAGGGCTCTGCTCTCACGTCGTTGATGCCAGAAGGAGAGAGAGAAGAGAGCAAGGGGAGAGATCATATATAATCCCCAAGGCCACACCCCCAAGGACCCCTCCTCAACAACCAAGCCCTGCCTCAAATATGCCTGCCTTGTCTCCGTGAGGGGTAGGGGGGACATTCTAAATGCAAACCCTGACATCCGTCAACTGATGCGCATTGTGCCCTCACACGACAGAAGAGCAAGGCAGCTCTCTGGGGCCTCTTTTGTAAAAGCATTAATCCTATTCATAATTTGTGGATAAAAAATAAAAAATGTGATTATGTATGTGTGAGAGAGAGAAATGGAATATTATATATATGAAGTAGAATATTATATATATACATTGTATATGTGTGTGTATATATATATATATATATATATATATATATATATGAAGTGGAATATTATTCCGCCTTAAAAAACAATAAGATCCTGTCATTTGAAAAAAATGGATGAACCTGAAAGACATTATGTTAAATAAAATAAGTCAGACAAAGAAAGACAAATATGGTATGGCATGGTCTCTCTCACATGTAGAATCTAAACATTTTTTACTTCATAGAAGTAGAGTATACAATGGTGGCTACTAGAGGCCCGGGCAGTTGGGGAGATGTTGGTCCAAGGATTGTAAAATTGCCATGAGATAGGAGGAATAAGTTTGAGAAATCTATTGTATAGCATGGTAGCTATAGCTATGTCTTTTCTTCCCATTTTCCAGACAGGAAAATTAAGGCATAAAGGGCCTAAGAATGAGTTTCCAATGACAACTGAGGCCATCGTTCTGAAGAATGGCTCACAAGGGGTGAACTGTGTCAAGGAGCTCAACCTTACTAGCTCCCAGGCTGAACTGAGGACAGAGGAGACAGAGGCTTAGTAGAGGAGAGCTGTCACCAATCAGCGCTCAGCTCAAGGTCCCTACAAACATGATGCAAATTGTCCTGAGCAGCTATGGATCTATTTCATTCAGCAAATACTGTTGGTTCCAGCAAAAAGCACCAGGCCTGGGGATTCCCACCACAGTGGGAGAATCACAGTTCACCAGCTGCTTCCAGCACAGGATGCCATCCCTGCCAACATCCCTCCCACCTCCAGAGATAGTGAACATCTGCCAGAAAAGAGCCCCATTAGTAAAACCCCCCGCTTCCATGGATCACTGAGTGGATTTCTTCTGAGCTTCCTGTGCATTTCCCTGTCTCTGCAGCCTGCCAGAGCGTGCCCAGACACAACCATATGGGCAGCCCTGTGCTGCAGCTCCTCTCTGCTCTACCCACAGCACCTTCCTCTCCAGGACCACAAACTCTGAGCTGTCACATTCCTGTCAAACAGATGGGAGACAAGCCACAAAGCTGCTAATGCCTCTTGCAAGGACAGGGCTTGTGAGTGAGTGGGTCAGCACCTGGTGGTCACTGTGGTCACTGGGGCAAAGGAGTTTTTGTCACTAGGTTCCCATTGGTGGACCCCAGAGCCCTCCCACCTTCCCCTTCTCGTCCCGTCTGCTCCCCAGCTCCACTGCAGCCAGCACCGCAGAGCAGCACGCTGACAGCAGAGTGGCTCCAACGAGCTGCCGTTCCAGATGTCAGAAACAAGCTTGCAGGTAGGAGCCCTGTAGGATATTTATGACTTTAATTCCTCAGTAGAGGATTTTGTTCTGTCATGCGGTGACATATGAATCGCTCCTCATTTGCTCCTGTATTTCCACATCAGTGGCAATTATGGAAGGGCTGCTGGCTTCTTGTACGACCCCACGAGTTATGATCCCTACGCGTTTCAGAATGCGTGAAGCGGAGAAGGGTTGCAGACACCGCTGAGAGGCTGGGAGATGGCAAAGCCACCAAGAACAGGGCCAGGTTTCCAGGCCATAGGCAATTGTAAAGTTAGGAGAACAGATAGGGATGCGCTGGCTGTTTTCAGGGATTACTCAGCAGCCTGGGCTTTCCTGGCCTGGCAGGAGAGGAGGCTCAAGGGTGGTAGGGAGGACGAGGGTCCAGCCTGGCTGTAGAGGATTTCTGCTCTGCGGCCTAGAGACTGCCACCTTTGTCAGCCTGCGACCTTGGAAAAGTCACTTTCCTCATCTGGCTCCTGCTTTCCCCAGTTTTGAAATGAGGACAGGCCTCCTGGGAGGAGTGAAGAATTCACCGATGCGTGCACAGATGAAAGATTCCATCTCAAGACCCAGAGCCACTTTTCCCTCTATGGAGTGAGCGCGTGTTCTGGCTTGACCATAGGCGTTTTTACACTTGCAAAAGAAAAGGCTTGTCAAAATCCAGTATGTCACCAACTGGGGAATATAAATCCCCCTATCTTTTATTTTTTTTTTTGTAATTGACAACAAATTCATAAAACAAACAGGCTTTTTTATTTCATTTTTGTCAATAAACCTGGCAATGGAAATACCAATTTGAACAGCAATTTTCCCCCTGGTCTGAGCTGAAATTGGCTCTGGATGAATTGTTTTTTTAGTTTTCACATGTAAATTCTCTCCACATCCTCACTCCTATGGAGAGTTGTAGGATATTCCTCTGCTTCATGACCACTTCTGAGCCCAAACCTTTGGTTCCTGGAAATGACACCTACTTACACTACACCAACTCTGATGCATTCTGCTGTAAAGTCCAGTCACAAGACACGCGGTTGCAGAACCTGGAGAGGCTACAGGTACCACATCACCACCAAGCAGGGTGAGATGGTAGCTGGTCCAGGCAGGGTGGAGCTGGATGTTCTGAGGCCCAAGAAGGCAGACATGTCCCGCCTTACCTCAATGACCTTCACCTCTCCCACATCCAGAATCGCTGCTCAGGTTCTAGCCAACGCCTGAGACCAAATCACAGACTTAGGTTATGACAGACTCTTAACTCATTCTGAGGTTGATGCCTTCCTATATAGTATTGTCAGATTTAGCAAATAACAACTTTTAGTATATAAGTGTGTTCCAAGTATTGCATGGGATATACTTATTCTAAAAAATTGTTCCTTGTTTATCTGAAATTCAAATTTAACAGGGCTCCTATGGCCATGTATAGGGCCTTTGCCTCTGATGATGTTGGCCTGTGACTTTCTTTTTTTTTTTTTGCGGTACTGGGGATTGAACCCAGGGGCATTCTACCTCCAAGCTACACCCCCCAGCCCTATTTTTTATTCTTTATTTTGAAACAGGGTCTCACTAAGTTGCGGAGGGCCTCACTAAGTAGCGGAGGCTAGCTGTGAACACGGATCCTCCTGTCTCAGCCTCCCAAGTACTAGGATTACAAGCGTGTGCCACCACACACCCGGCTGGCCTGTGACTTTTAACAAACGAACCCTTCTTCACCCAACAGTTCTGCTTCTCCTTCAGATTATTATAATCCAAGCAGAGGTTTTTAAGAGCACCGACCAATCATCTCTCATGATGCAGGAGCTGAAAGGCCAAGGTGGTCCAAGCTTTAGAGCAACAGTTAGAAATTCATGTCCTGAATTCCACCATCCAGCAGTTAGGTTGCTTTGGTTCAGTTTGTTAATTTCTTTAAGCCTTAATTTACTCATCTGTAAACTGTGGACAGAAATTTTATCTACATCAAGAAGCTACTCCAAGGATTAGATAATGTATATAAACTCTTTAGTATAGTACCTGTTACCTTAGTAAGGACGAAGTTATCACTAATTTTAAGTTTCTATATTTAAAACAGAGTTTCAAACATAAAAACAGGCAAATCAACAGATACAAACATCTTCTCAGATATCATTATATTTAACCTGAACAACCCTGAGATGTATTATTATTCTATTTTATAGATGAAGGTTAAGTACATTTACAGATCATACTGCAATTAAATAGCAAAGTGCTGATCTTGAACAAGAATATTTTCAGTTTCAGATCAGTGCATTTCTAATTATATTTCAGTTGTCCTGACCCTCGCCCCCAAGTAGATTATTATTCTACTAGGAGGTGGGATGAAATACAAAATTGTTCCCCAAACCAAAGTGTGGACTCTGCCTTTTCTCCTTAAACCAGGTTCTGGAAGTCCAGCATTTTCCCTTTTATCTCTTTAGTCATGAGCTATTCTTAAGCCTGTTGCCCTTAATGTGAAGATCCTAAGAATACTATGTATCATCTGAAAATTGTAGGTGCACAATGTAGGTGATGTTCAGCTTGACCCAGTTCAGGAAGAAAGTCTAAACTCTGGACTTAGTTCCAAAGGACTTCAGCTTTCTAACCTAGCTATTTTCTCTCCCAGCTTCCATTGCGTTCGCTCGTTCTCTCTCTCTCTCTCTCTCTCTCTCTCTCTCTCTCTTCCCTTAGTGCATTGTATTTACACATCACAGTGATGTGAGTGAGGCTCAGTTATACAAACAAACTTGCACAGAGGTCTTGGTGTGTTTCCATTCAGGTCCCACTCCTCCCGTACATAATAGCGAGGTTGGTAGTGATACCTACATACATGGGCACAGTATCATTTGAACTGTTTATTTAATCAGTTCTTCCTTTACCTAAGCTATTCGTTCTTGGAAATGTTCTATGCATAGTCTTTGGATTGAAATTAACATCTAAAGTAGTACCAGACATCCCAAGCTGGGCGAAATCTTCCCTTCATAGGTTCTGCATCTACCCTCCTCTTGGAAATTGGATATGCTGCTTTAGTTCCTCTCTAGAGTGAGCATTAGGGTATACAAGTGGAGGGCTTTATAAGCTATCCCCTTCTCAAGGACCATATCCCCAACACGGGGGTGATCACTCCATTCACCAAGCCAGGAAGAGGGTCCACCAATATACATTTGGTGATATTGCAAATTATGATAGTCCTTCGAGGGGCAATGCCCATTCTGTCTGGTTTTATGTATTGCTAAGGTCTTACTTTGGTCACCCTATAATTTTTCACATTTTAAAATCCCCATATATTCAGTGATGGGTAAATAATAATCCATTTACATACAAAAAGGGCAAATATTATTGCCTGAGAAAGCCCAGATTCTTGGGGAAAAAGCCCTGCACTCATTCCACACTTTAAAGAAACCCATATGTAAAACCCAATGACCAATATCTTTCCTAGCTTTTTCAGCCTAAGCCATTCATAGGAATTCTAACTTCCTCCTTGAATAATCTAAAACACTCTGGGTTCATCTTTTTTTACTTTCCCAGCCCTACTTCTAATCAATTTTCTTTCACACTTTCCTGTTCCCCAGATAAATCAAATGCCGATTTATCTTCTTCTGTATTTCTGCCTCCTTTCATTCCCTCCCTCTCTCATCACTAATCAGTTGTGCAAGCATCCATGTGGGTGTTCAGTGTGTAGCTGACTTTTTTTTTTTTACACTAAGAAGCAGTACCTCAAATTCTTCAAATACCCAAGCAATAAGGAAGGACACTATGAACAGCAAAGAAACAAAGTAAGATATTTAAAGCAATTAGAGAACAATTCAAGCTGGCAATGCTATTAGTAATTAACAACATTTGTATACAGCTTTTCAGGGCACAGAAAAACCTGAATCTCATTTGATCTTCACAATAATATGTGATCAATCTATACAATTCATTGTACAGATTTGAAGCATAAAGTCAAAATGGCGTTTATTTATTTTTTTTTGTGTGGTACTGGGGATTGAACCCAGGGGCATTCTACCTCCAGGCTACACCCCCAGCCCTATTTTTTATTCTTTATTTTGAAACAGGGTCTCACAAAGTTGCAGAGGGCCTCACTAAGTAGCTGAGGCGGGCCGCGAACCTGTGATCCTCCTGTCTCAGCCTCCCAAGTACTGGGATTACAAGCGTGCGCCACCACACCCAGCTTAAAATGGCGTTTATAATCAAATGGATATGGGTTTCGACTTCAACTCTGCCAGCTGGTGCATTGTATAACCTGGTCGGTACCATGCTGTCTCAGTATTCTCATCTCTCAATCATAATAAGGACACCTAAAGTGTGTTTAGGGTAATTAGTAATTAGCAAAGCATACAAAATGCCCAATTCATTTTGGGTGAGCTATTGCTATCTTTATTTTGTATAAATGGAAAACAGAGGCCCAAAGAATTTTGCAAGTTTATTCAAGGTCACATGCCAGCAATTGGCAGAGCTGGGGTTCAAGCTCAGGCTTCATACTTTAAAGCCTCTACTTGGTCCGTGGTATCATGACTAGAGTCTTTTGTCTAATGCTACTTAGAACATAATGTGCAAACCAATCACCTAGGACTTTATTAATATCAGATCTTGATTAAGTCCAATGTTCCCTAAGATTCTGCATTTCTTGGAAGTTTTGAGGTGAAGCAATCCTTCTGGGTCACACTGAATATCAAAGATATAAGCTATACGTGTTATACAGAACTTATGATTATTCAAATATAATGCAGTTGGGCATTTAAGAAATGAGACTTTTATGCTGAGAATAAAATGCAGAGGTTATGAAATTTTATTCAAGGGTTGAGTGATACCAAGTGCACATCATGGAGCCAGGTTCTGGGGATACATGATGAGCCAAGTATTCTGGGAAGCACATATATAAACAAATAATTACTGAAACTGCCTGATATATTTTGAGAGCAATAAGGAGACTCACATGATAAAAGAGGAAGGTAGAATATGTGCCCGCAAATGAGGACTAAGGATTATGGAGAAACTTGAAAGATTTATAGAGAAATGTAAATTGCAGGGAATCAGAGTTGAAATCTGGATTGAAGTAGAGAATTAGAAATCAACCATGAGGCTGTTGTAGAAATTATAGATAAGAGAATATAGACTTGGACTTTGGTAGGTACTGTGGAAATGAAAAATGAAAGACATAGGAGACA
Organism: Glis glis; assembly: GCA_004027185.1. Lineage (NCBI taxonomy): Eukaryota > Metazoa > Chordata > Mammalia > Rodentia > Gliridae > Glis > Glis glis. The sequence continues at coordinate 16,147 of PVJS01019665.1, forward strand.
CTAAGGAAGATCCTATTGCAAGGAACACTGAATGATATTGTTTGAATATGGTTTTCCCCATCAAAACTCATGTTAAAATTGTATCGCCATTATAGAAGTGGTGGGATGTGCAGCATTTAAGAGGTGATTGGGCCATTGAGAAGAATTAGAGCTTTTCTCAAAGGAAAGGGTTTGATCTTGCAAGACTATGTTGTTATAAAGTGAGGCCAGCCCCTCATGCTTGTCCTGCCCCAAGGCTCCACTTACCCTTCTGCTTTCCTACTGCATTATGATGAGCAAGAGACCCTCACCAGATCAGTCACCTGCTCCTGGACTTCTAACCTCCAGAGCTGTGAGCTAAATAAACTCTTTCTTTCTAAATTATCCAATCTCAGGTATTCTGTTATAGCAGAAAATGGGCTAAGACACTGATCTTTAATCTCAAGAGACCTGGATTTAATTTCAATTCTTCCTCCCATTATCTGTCTGATTTTAGCTCCCTCTGAGCTTCCATCTCTTCATCTGTAAAATACAGATCATCTATTTCAAAAGGCCATTGCGAGAATTAAATGAGATACTGCATGTGAAGGCCCTTTGAAAACTCTTAAGTACTATGCAAATTAAGAAACTATTATTATTTTCTTATCTGACACATTAATACTAAATTAGCTAAGTAATGAAAGAACAGAATTTGATGAATGCTTAGGTATGAAGAATGAAGAAGAAATAACCAAAGGTGATCTGAAACGGTCTAGAGTATTAGAATAAGAAGATAGTTATACAGCTTGGTGGAAATTGAGGGAACAGGAGACCCCCCAGGAGAATGCCATGGTAGGGGTTGGTAAATCCTATGAGAATTGATCCTGCTAAACCTAAGAGTCCTAGAGGCAGGGCATTTCTCTCACTCTCAAATGGAACAGTGGCACTCCTAAGAGTTGGAGTGAAAAGAGCCACATAATTTTTGTCATCCCATTTGACCATTGGGTACCCAGCTGTACGGCCTTGGGAAAGGTTTTGAAGAATACTATCTCTCCATCTATGAAATGGTGATGCAAATAGGAACTATCTCAAAGGGATGCCGTGACAACCACAATTAATAATGTTTATAAAGCTCCTCACCCAGGGCCTGGCACAAGCTAGCTTATCAATAAACCCTTCCTTATTACCGTTGGTGTCATTGTTACTATGGTAACATTTAATACAGGAAACAGAAAAACCTGGAAAGAACATGTGTCCAGACCAAAACAATATAGAAAAGTAAAGCTCAAAGGACCCAAGGTTCCTGGGTCCAGATCTTCCCCACCAATGACACAACTTTCCACCATCTTACAAATGAGGAAACCGAGGCTCACAGAGACAGTTAGTGGTCGACATCTTTCCTTCATATGGATTGTGTAATTTTCTATACTCATGATTCTCCCAGTGATACTGAGGATGGAGAAAATCTCCAGAAAGCTGAAGGGAGAAAATGCCTGCTGAAAGCACAGGTTTAGGTGGGCTTGTTCTGTGGCTGAAGCCATGCTTTTTATCAAAGGGAGAAGTACATTCCTTCCAAGTTGGACTATTAATTAAAATACAGTGATGCTAATTTTACTGCCAACTTAGGAGATTCTTATTACATTTATTTTCCAGGTAATTGCTGCTTGTACAGGAGTTCAAATAGATGTCTTTTTTAGATGGTGCAATAGATCAGAATTATAATAGTTACATTCCTCACCCTTCATTTTGCTCCCCTCTAATTCTGAAGCCCGTTTCCTTAAATTATACAAAGCACTCTCTCCCTCTCCCTCTCATCTCCCCGCCTCTTGTGCTTTAGCTCTCTCATATGTTTTCCTCTCCCTCGATGGTAGGATCCACAGAGGCATGGAGTATCAAAATAGACCTTCTGTTTTGTTGCTCACAATTTTTATCATACCATTTCCCCTCAGAGGAAGAACCAAAAATAACCTCTTCCTTATGTATGGAAATGTATACAAAAGCACATTTTCGTATATCATCTGGGTTTTTTTTTCCAGACTCAATCATGTCCCCAGATCACAGATGAATGCATTTTTGATGCTCAGATTCATAATCCCTCCCAATGTCACACAACTAATAAGTGGCAGTTCCTGGTTCCATTTCTTAATTTTCAATCTTGGCCAGGAAAAAATATTCCAGGAAAATTATAACAGGTTTTATCATTATATTCCAAAAGTGAATAAAAGATAATGGAAGAGCGACACCTTGCTCTCCACGAACAAAGGCGTCTGGGAGAAAGCAGTAGAAGGGCACTAGGGGGTCTCTCCAAAGTCAGGGTCACTCCTTCTCCTTCCTCATTGTCACTTGCTGCATCTTTTACAATGGGGAGACTTTCTTCTCTCTGTATCATTGAACCCCAACCTGATGACTCTAGGCAGGATGAGGTAACACCTGAAGACATACAGGCACTTGTCTGGGACCTTCAAAGGAACACGTCCTAGAGGCTTGTTCAGGGACTTTCAGGGACTGGGAGGCCTTCAGGAGGAAGGAGTGGGCACCTGCGCCTCTGCACCATCAGCCTCATAGCTATGAGCCTCCCTCCATGCACCCAAAGAGGTTTGGATCTTTGAGCTAGAGCTACAGTTAATCCTACATTCTGGGGAAGGTGACTGTTGACAGGGGAGCATATGTTAATTTTTATGTTTCAGCTATAGTTGCCATTTAGTCTATCCTTATCATGTGCCAGTTATACTACTAAGCATTTTGTATGATTCATCTTCATTATCTCAACAATCTGGTAAGATGGGAATTATGAATATAATTAGGTCTTTTTATACAGGTGAAAAACACCTGAGGCTCAATAAGCAAGCAATGCAGGGTGATGGGGCTAACATTTGCAGAGCCAGGATGTAAACCTGCCCCTCTCTCATGCTAGAGGTCCTGTACTCACAATGGCTCCGCAAATTGCCCATCAGGAAGTTTTGTTTTATCTAAATCCCTTTGGTGCTATAAAGTAATATTAGGTAAAATAGGGAATGAAGAACATTCATTCATTCAATAACATTGCCATAGACACAATTAGAATGCTATTCCTCAAGGGAGGTGCCAGATTATTCATCAGGGACCCAGAAGAAAATACTAGCATATCTATTCATATTTTAATGTTATTCTTTGAAAATATGTATATATGAATTTTATGATATGTATTAGCTTTTCATCACTATGACCAACATACTTGACAAGAACAACTTAGAGGAGGAAAAGTTTATTTTGGCTCAGGATTCAGAGATCTCAGTATATGGTTGTCCAGCTGCATTGCTTTGGGTATGAGGTGAGACAGAGCATCAAGAGTGAAAGAGTGTGGCAGAGAAGAACTGCTCAGCCCAGGGCAGCCTGGAGGCAAAGAGAGTAAGAGGAGGTGGCCTGGGAGAAGAGAAACCATTCCAGGTCACGCCCCCAGTGACCTACTTCCTCCAAGTAGGTCCCACCTCCCAGTAGTCTATTCATCTATGAATGGATTAATCCATTAAATGGATCAATCCACTGATGAGGTCAGAGGCCTCATGATCCAATCAATGCTTGAAAGCCCCTTCTCTGAATGTTGCTGCGTTACAGACCATGCTTTCCATACATGAGCTTTTGGGGAACATTCCAGGTTCAAATTATAACATGATGTAAATAACACATGAGTATAATAACACATGTATACCATAAATATACATATATGCAGGGCTTTCTCAAATTTATCTTACAGATAGGGATCAAAAGTAATCTATGTCTTGAGATATGGAATTGCCTGATCTTAGAATTGGGGAGAAAAATTTAGTAAGCATCTAATCCAACTTCCTGCTTCCCTTCCACTCTGACTAGGATTTCTAGGATTCCCAGTTTTCCCTTCCACTCTGGCTAGAATTTTCTAGTCTTCTCGTAAGCACTCAGTTTGTAGCTTTCCAAGTGGTTTTCTTTGCTACTATCTTACGGCAACAGAGACATCAATCACTTCTTTTTCTAGGACTCAGATCTATGCATCCCAGCTGGCCCAGCAAACACAGAATGTGCACAATGTAGTAGACTTAGCCCTTCATGTGAATGGTGCAAAGGATCAGTCGACCTGGAGACCAGATGTACAAACCTGGTGAAACCAGCAAAAATCAATCTGGTGACCTCATGAACACAGAAATCCCTGTGATAGCAAAAGCTTTTCCTCTGGAGCCCACTAACCTAGTCAAACCCTTCTTCAAGTTCATCTCTTTGGACCTCAAATCCTGTCCACCAGTTTTCTTTTTTGTGCTTATGAATTGCAGACATCTTCAATCAGCACAACTCAGCTGAAAATCCTGTAGAAGAGAGCTGTCAGGGCGCTGACAGACAGGGGGTGAGGTGCGGAACGACGTGAGCGAGGGGCTCCGCGCTGATGCCGAGATTGGGGAGGCAGTCAGTGGAACCCCACACAAGCTAGCGCTGTGACCGACAGAACAACGGGTGTTCTGAGAGACTCAGGCCGTTCCGGAGGAATCACTCAGTGCTGCCTGGCTCCTGCATGAATGATCATCTAGACAGGCTGACTTGTTACTTAGTAAGGCATACGCTGCCTCGAAGCCCATTTCCAAATTCCTGACACCTGATGGGTTCTTATTCACCACTGAGCTCTGGCCCTGACCATCCATTCATTCAGCAGTTGTCACTGTGATAGTCATGGGCAACAGAATCTCTACTGGCTCCCTCATTGCAACTACCTGCCAGGGAGCCACTTATGGTAGAAATAAGAGCACAGACCTATGGGCTAGGACATACCAGAGGTCAAATTCTGCTTTGCCAACTGCTAAATATCTATCCCTTGGGCTCTCTTGAACTTCCTGTCCTCCCTTTCCTAGCCTACAGAAGAGGCTCTTTCCACTCCCTTAGAGGGATATCATAGAGATACAGTGAGATAGGATAGGTGTTGCTCATGTTGCTGCCTACCATGCTGCCTACCATTGTCCTGTTTCTATGTCATTGCACCGGAGGGGCTTTCTTTGGTGACCAGAGACTGCTCTGCCCCCCCCCCGCAATGCTGGCCAGAAATTTGAGAATTAAAGACCGCCCCAGTCCCACAAGAGCTGCCCTCAAGCAGTGTTTGATGTGATTGGCATATAAATATCTTAGCTCCCTAGTCTCTCAGGTTTGATAATGCAGAAGCAGGTATCCCACACCAGGTCCAGCACCTCCCAGAGGGACTAAGCTCCAGATACCCAGGATGGTAACTTGACTGATGTCGTGCCCTGTATGGGTGGCCTTCCCTCCATATCTGTTCCCACTGACCTAGCAGTACGCCCTGGAATCGTCACCCAAATAAACTACATGAATCTTTGTCTTGGCATTTGCATCTGAGGAGACCCCCATTTAAGATAAAATGCATTTCTCTGAAGTTTCGATGTAGAGCAGATCATGACAAAAGAGATGCTGGAAGCTATTGCATGCAATACTTGGGCAAGGGGAACACCATGTCCCCCAGCCTTCTGTGATTCATCTTACATCCTCCCTCCTCCTCACAACACCAGAGTCAAAGAATCCCATTTTCCTAAGGGATTTCTTTTATGTCCTGGGTAGATTCTGTCTTAAGAACACAAAATAGGCCAACTCACTGAGCCAGGGAGAATGTACTGGATGTTTATCATGTGCCCAGCACTGTGCTAACATCTATAGCGGACTCTCCTAGCCTATGGCATGGTCCCTGCCCTAAGCCGGACATAGGACATATGAAGTAAGGTGAGTCATTCTCTACTCTATGTTCTTTCAACAGAGTGGTGCTTGTCAACACTTGGCCACATGTCATGAAGCCTGCTGGTGTCCTGCCCAGGTCCCCTTGGCTGGATGGGGCTCCTATGCCAGTCTGAGGTGCTGGTGGACATCTCATAGCTGTTTTTCCAGAGGATCCTCCTCTGCCAAGCCTTCATCTGGGCAGCTACCTGACAGCGCCCTAGCCCCCCTGCCAGACAGACCTCAGCAATGACTGACAGGCCCAAGGATATGAAAGCCAGTCCCTTGCCTGGAAATGGGATCTAGTCTACAGCATGACTTGTGCTTCAAAGAGATCCCCCAGGATCAGCCTGCAGCCAGTCTCCAGCTAAGGCCACATCCTTGCTTAGTTTTGCTCCATCTCCTATCCTGCTTCATTTACCTCTTTTCTCTTGAGAGCTGTTCCCCCAGGAAGCACATGGACTCAGACTGGACTCTGGGAAAACCTGGCCTAAGACACTTAACATCAGAGTTCAACTATGGAGTTTTTAATCTACACACCAGGTGCAGTGATGCATACCTGTAATCCCAGTACTTGGGAGGCTGAGACAGGAGGATTGTAGGTTCGAGGCCAGCCACAGCAACTTAGAGAGACCCTCAGTGACCTAGCAAGACCCTGTTTCAAAACAAAAAATAAAAATGCCTGGGGGTGTTTCTCAGAGGTAGAATGCCCCTGGGTTCAATTCCTAGTACCACCAAAAAAGAAAGAAAAAGCATTTACAATTGAACTTAGCCACCTAGACTTACTGAACAAGAGGATCTATTGCTCTCCAGTGGTGAGGGCTAGACCACTGTGTGTTTTAAAGCCTAATAAATATTTCTAATGCAACAGTTTATGTCTCAACATTTTATTTTGAGAATTTCAAATTTGCAGAAATAATGAAAGAATAATGTAACAAATACCCACATATTCTTCATCTAGATGCACCAATTATTAACATATTACCCCGTTTTCTTCTCTCTCTCTCTCTACCCCTCTATGTCAAAAATGATTTGTGAGTAAATTGTAGACATCATGACATTTCATTCTTCAATATTTTGCATGTATTTTCTGAAAATAAAAAAGAAAATTTTCTACATAACCCAAGTTCCATAATCACGCTTAAGGAAATTAATATTAATTCCTTAATATCCTCAGAGTATAGAGTGTATAGCTAAGATTCACCCTCTTTTTCTAGGCCAAGGTTGAGATTTTTCTCAACTGTAGATACAATAGAAGTTTGGAGAAAGGAAAATCTGTACGGGTTGAATAGAGAGGAGAAATCTTCAGGGAAGGACTTGGATGTGAATTGGACTGTGAAGGGTTGCTAATAGAAAGGGGGAAAGGAGAAAATGCTCAGTAGACGCAGGTGAACAGACACGCACCTGCACGGAACTGAGAGTCCATGTGACCTTAGTGAGAGGTGGTAACTACATGGAGTGGCAGGCTGGGATAGGGGATATATTTTTGAGTAGAGATTAAATCTGGACAGGTCATGTGGAATCAGAACACAGAGAGATTGATAATTTAAGCAATTAAAGAAACAACATTCACTTTCTAAGAAAATTAAATGTGACCAGATTTTTAAGTGTTATATCAAAATTTTAGAACCCATTCCGGTGAACTCTAGAAAGAACAATGTCTAAAAGTTTGGGGTCAGAGTTAGGCTGGGGAATTAATCACTGATCAAAATGCATTCATTCATATGTTTATTCTACAAACATTTTGTAAATACATATTATGTGTCAGGTGCCGATCTAAACACAGGAAACAGAAGCACTCAAAAAGATTATACAGGGGCCCTGCTATCATGGAACTTAGGTTTTGTGTGAATTTGTATGTCACTTGGGAGGGGATAAGAATAATTCCAATAGTCAAATAAATAAATGAACAAGGAAAGATTAGACTACTAGTGATATGATTCAGATGAAAATAAAAGAAGCAGGTTTCATAGTGATCGAGGCCTATTTTAGATTGGTTATTCAGAAAAAGTAACATTTAAAGCACAGCTATACTGGAGCCAGCTGCCAGCTTCAAAGAACAGATTGTTAAAATTTGCTCAAGTTTGTGAGCTGTGTGACATCACATTGGTAACCTTAAATAGTTCACGGCATTGTATTTACACAAATGGGCAAATGCTACAAATCATGGCTCCTTTTTCCCAGAGAGCTGGCTGTTGAAGATTTGCCCACACACCACTGCAGATAAACCAAATCTAAGTGACAGGAAGTCAGCAATATGAATATCCAGGAAAGAATATTCCAGACAGCTGGCCCACTGCTCTATAATGCAGAACAGGCTTGGCAGTTTTGAGGGGTACACAAAAAGGCTGGAATGTGGTGACCGAGGGGAGAGGCACAGGAGGAGGACAGAGTTTGGCAGAACCCAAGGCAGTTGGGAGCCATGCAGGCCTGGCATGGAAACACTGGGTTTTTATTTTTAATGTGATGGGAGATCTTACGTATAAGAGTAGCATAATTTGAAAATGTTTTCAGAAGACTAGTTTGTTTGCTAGAAAATACACTGGAGGAAGGGAAGAGTAACAGAAAAGAACCTAGCTATGAGTTTAATCTAGCTCATGAAGCAGTGGATGTGTAAGATTCTTCACTGCAGCACTGTGTAATGACAAGGTACTGGAAACAGCCTGAATGCCTATCAATCAGAGAGAAAGTAAATTAATAATGGTGTAGCCATACAATGGGACTGCTCAATAGTTGTTTTAAAACAATAAATACACTCTTTGCTTACTGTTAACAAGATATCTCCAGTATATATTAGTAAATGAGAAAAAAAGTTTGGTACAAACCAAAACCTGTAGGATGCTGTCTTTCATGCAAAACAGTACAGACACAAATAATACTATTTTTTTTTACTATTTGTACATATGCATATTGCAAACTACCTGATAAGAATATAAGAAACTAATGGATCAAACTATATTCAACTGTCATTATTTTTGTATGTATGGTACTAGAGATGGAACCTACAAGTACTCTATCTCTGATCTAAACCCCAGCCCTATTTTATTTTTTATTTTGAAACAGAGTTTCACTAAGTTACCAGGCACTGGCCTAGAACCTGTGATTCTCCTGTCTCAGCTTCCCAAGTACTAGGATTATGAGCATGTGCCACAGTGCCTGGCTGCCATTTTTAAAAATCAAAATGATAAAAAAAAGTTGGCAATCTCATGTGATTTGACCTAAAAGTTGAATTTGGGTTTGGTATTTATTTATCAAAGAGAGAATAGATATGATATAATATTGTGAGATATACTTTTTACTGTAGTGCTCTTCTTGATTTATTAGATCATGAGAAAGAATTATTTCATTACCTATTTTAGATAGATGATATATAGATGTTTGTAAAGACAAACATAGACAGATAGATGAACAGATGGCAGATGGATAGAGTGAGAGAAAGCTCTTGCAAAAGTCCTAGTGAACTAGAGCAGTAATAGAGATGAAGATAGACTTGTTTTGAGGTAGAATAGATAGGACTTGACATTCAATTTTATGTTTATAGAAATGCAATTAAAAGAAAA
>PVJS01019666.1:0-33461 GCA_004027185.1 Glis glis
TCCAGGGGTATGTTTTGTTTTCCCATAAGAATCAAAATTTCAAATAAAGACTTTAAGTATTCTTTATTTTCCTTTTCCTCGAGGGTTAAAGGCAAAATATCTTCATCCCGCTCATCACCCCCTTCTTCTGCACTGGGGTTCTGAGCATTACTGTTGTTTGTTTCTTTATGTTTTTGCTCCTGTTCAGAAGTTTCATCAACTGCAAAACAAAGAGCTAATTTTACAAACAGGCTCATGAGGAATCATACAAAACAAATTAATTTTTGATTAGCTAAATATTTTAAATCCACAAACTCATTCATTCGATATGCACAGGACATCTACTGGACCACACAACAGGACACAGAGATTAAAATAAGACGCTAGTGGGAGAGACAAACATTGTAAACATATTTTAATCCTATATGTAAATAAACTAGAACCTATCTTTTACAAACGTATTTATTTATTTATTTATTTATTTACTTATTTATTTATTTTTGTACTGGCATTCTACCTCCAAGCTACACCCCCAGCCTGATTTTTTATTTCTTATTTGGGAACAGGGTCTCACTAAGTTCCTGAGAGCCTAAGTTGCCAAGGCTGGCTTTGAACCTGTGATCCTCCTGTCTCATCCTCCCAAGTACTGGGATTACAAGCATGCCCCACCACGTCCAGCTTTATAAACTTAACAACAAGGCACTTCACATATTATACAGAACAGTGACAGATACTTCATGTCCTCAGAAAAACAAAGTGAAGAGAACTAGTATTTACTGAGGACACAGTGCTTAATTAGCATTTTGCATGCATCACATTACTCTTTCTCCAGCCAGATGGTATCAACCCCACTGAAATAAGGACAGTAAATAACTTGCCCCAGGATAGAAGTGAAATTCGAACCCAAGCTTGTCTGGCTCCAAGGTGCACATAGATGTTGTTTCTATCAAACCATTAAGCCATACTTATACTGGCGATGAGACAGCTATCCAAACCAATATAGATTCATGTAATTTTAGGGCTAATATTGGAAATCTCAGCCTAATATCTTCATATTTGGACGGGAACAGCGAGGCACTATAGGTTAAGTATCCTGCTCACAGTCACACAGGTCAGCGGTGGCCCCAGGAAAAGAATCCAAATCTGAAGAATCATAGAACCTAATTCTTAGAACATAAGACTGTGAAAGGGCTACCAAACACTGCACAGTGTCATTGGAGGAAGGGAGAAAAAAATTCAGAACAGAGAATTTGCATTTGATTATGACACGGATAAGGAAGACTCGAGCAGAGAGGGCACTTCAGCTAGCAGAAGTATTTTAGCAACAGCACTACGGCAGAAGAAGCAAGCTGTTCAACTACAAAGTGAAGTCTAGTCTGTCTAGAGCCCGTGTAAGCCATGCTTCCAGGCATCCCAGGCCCTTCGGAATTTCACCGGGCTCCAGCAAGGGCAGGGGCCACTCTTCCCTCACCTCTCCTTAGTTCAGATGGCACTTCTATTCATCATTTACTACAACACAGGGTTCTATCCTATGTAGGTTTGCCCTGGCCAGAAAGCACAAAGTTATCCTGGCTATCTGCTTGACTGCCTGTCTTCCTCCCTCCTTCCTATGTTCCCTCTGTCCTCCATTACTTCTCTACTACCAATTAACAAGTACTAATTCAAATGTTTTTATTTTTATTTTAAATGCTCAACAAGGAGCAAAGAATATAAAATGAAAACCCAGTCCTCTCCTTTTGCACATCTTTCTATATGTAAGTCATCTGTATACAAGATCCCTGAGCAGAGGTCTTCCTGCCTACAGCATTATCCTTCTACTCCAACACAGTGCTCTATGTAACACAGAACTAAAGTTCATGTTATTACCTACTTATAAACCCCTCCAGGGTTCCAACAGCTAACAGCCCACAGCCCTGCAATATGGCTTTTGTGGTCCCCTCTGAGTTCATTTTCTAAGTATCACGGGTCATCAGAAACTCTAACAGCCAGGCGTGGTGGCGCACGCTTATAATCCCAGTACTTGGGAGGCTGAGACAGGAGTATCACAGGTTCACGGTCAGCCTCATCAACTTAGTGAGACCCTGTTTCAAAATCAAAGAATAAAATCGGGCTGGGGGTGTAGCTTGGAGGTAGAATGCCCCTGGGTTCCATCCCCAGTACCACACACACCAAAAAAAGAAATTCTAACAATACCAAAATGAGTGTAGTTTCCCAGATCTAGCACCGTTTTACGCCACTCTACTTTTACATAGAATACCTTCCCTCTTTTCTTTGAGTAGTCTCCTCATCTATAAAGGTGGAATTAAAATATTACTTATCATAGAACTCTATGATAAATGTGTGAGTTAAATTAAAGCACTTAGAATGATGACTTGACATCAATAAAAGGTTATGTTAATAATCATGACAGTGACAAAGAGACAGAAGAAAGGGAATAATAGTAAAAATAACAAGAACAAAAGCAACTTTTAGCCCCCATCTTGTGGTGACACAGAGCAGGCATCAGAACCTACAGAAGGGCTATTGTGACCATTACACCCAATGCACGGAGTGCCCTCAGAGCGTTTATTCCTTGAACGTTTACTAAGAACTCATTATGCACCACAGATTGGGTGGACCTGTCCTTACTGCTGTCCTTCCCTCCCTACACTAGGACACTCTGCCTGTGTACTGGACACCCCTACCACACTGAGACCACCTAGAGGAGTCACCTTTGTGAGGCCTGCATGTGGCAAAGTGTGTGGTTCAGCAGCACTCAATAAAGACAAACTGAATTAAGACTTCAGTCTCATAGAATTCCAGACCACAGGACAAGCCGACCACACTCTCACAACCATTCTCAAAGTAGGTTTTGAATATAATTTATACATATTTATTTGTTCTTACCAGGTCAAGGCCTTTTTATAAAAGGCATTCAGAAGCTGAGTCATTTACACTATCACTTACTTTTTTTCTGTTTCAGTGTCCTGATTTCATCTTCACTCTAAATAACAAGGAAAAAAAAACATCTTTAAAAAAACTGACTTCTAGTATATCATCTTTGACTGGAAAAAAAAACCCACCCTATTTTGAGCTCAATTTTACTCTTCCAAGAGCATAAACTCATTATATGGAATACTTTCTTTAAACAGATGATGGAAAGGCCAGAACAATAATAATTTGCTAATCATTCCAAGCTTAAAGGAAAGAATATACTATTTAACTTATTTTCTACCTAAACCATCTTAACTTTGGGGTTACAAGTGTTTATTGGATAATGAAAGTACACCATGGCACTGGGGGCATATTTAAGAGGATATAAATCATCCCCCTTTCCAATCAAACCCTGGAGATGCCACATAACAGGGAGGTTGCTGAATAGCAGAACTTAACACAAAAGTGGTAAGAAATCCCTGGGAAGCAGAGGCAACAGGGCGACAGCATGAAAGAGAAGTGAATGCACCGAGCACAGTCTATGCACTAAACACACACATGGTTAGACTGAGGAAGAATTTTCCAGCTGTGTCCTTTACTCTCCTCCAGCCCTCTATGATGCTTCGATCACAACCTGCCCTTTACTATTCTGTGGCAGGAAAGCAGCAGTGCCAGTGAGAGCTGGAGACAGCAGGATACCTGCTGGGCAGCCCTGGACATGCTACTGATAATGAGAAATGTCAGCAGGCAGGTCAACCTGAAACATTCCCTCCTTATCTGGTGGGCTCCACAGTTACAAGGATGGCAGACCTGGAAGTGTGCCTGCTGTGAAGGAGTCGAGGTTCCCTAAGGGGCAGAGTATAGAGAGACGACAGCTACAGGATAGGAAGTGGGTGAGCTCCTTACCTCTGGTACATACTACTAAGAAGAACTTTGTCATGTGTTAGCATTCATCTATGAGAAGCCCCAGAGAAACAAATAAAGGGAAGAAAAATAGAGGGAAGAAATGCATGAAGAAAATCAACAGGATTTCTCAGAACTTAAAAGATAAGTCCTGGGGTTGGGCCCTTAGCTCGAACCCCAGCATCACAAAAAAATTATAAATTAAGAAATAAAGGTTGGATGTGGTGGTGAACACCTGGAATCCAGGACTTGGGAAGCTGAGATGGGAGGTTCACAGGTTCAAGGCAAGCTTCAGCAACTTAGTGAGACCCTGTTTCAAAATAAAAACTAAAATGGGCTGAGGTAGGAATGCCCCTGGGTTCAATCGCCATACTACAGGGGTGGGGGTGGGGTGCAGAGAGGAATAAGATATATTACAAAGCCACAGTAGTAAAATCAGTGGGATACAAATATAAACAAATAACCCAGTGGAACAAGACCCACAAATAGCCTTGTATTAAACTTGGTACATGACAGAGGTAGCATTTTTATACTAATAGAAGAAAGATGAATTAACAGATTATTGTTATGGTTTGAATTTTTCCCCCCTTGTACAGGAGATTGAACCCAGGTGCACTTTACCACTGAGTTACATTCCCAATACTTTTTATATTTTGAGATGGGGTTTTGCTAAGGTGCCCAGGCTGTCCTCAAACTTGCAATATTCCTGTCTCAGCCTCCTGAGTAGCTGAGATTAAAGGTGTGTGCCACCGCACCTGGCTGTTTTGGATCTTAAATGTCCCTCAAAGGCGGCCCATATGCTAAAGCTTGGTGGAATCTTTAGGAGGTGGGGCCTAGTAGAAGGAAGCTAGGTCACTGAGGGTGTACCACTGAAAAGTATATTGAGACCCTGGCCACATCCTCTCTTTTTGCTTCCCAGCCACCAAGAAGTGAGCACCTCTGCTCCACCACGAGCTCCCTGCCATGACGTTCTGCCTCGCCACAGGCCCAAAAGCAACAGAGCCAGACAAATGTAGACTGATAATTCTGGAACCAGGAGCCAAAATAAACCTTTTCTCCTTTAAAGTTTGTTTATCTCAGGTATTTGTCACAGCAATGGAAAGTGGACTAACATAACCGTGTTGGGAAAACTAATTTTTTATAAGAACAAAAATAAAGTTAGCTCCCTCTTGGACACCACACACTCAAAAGTCCAAATGGATCAGATCTAAATATGAAAGGTAAACAGGAAAAATGAGAGAAATTAGATGCTTTCTTAAAAAAGCACAGGTGAGTTGATATGGCATATATTAAATATACCACCCAATGGATAGGGAAGGAATGATAACAGTGATAGTGGATGAAAAAGGAAAAGTAGTAAAACCAAATAAAAGCCTTGCTAAGTGGCAAGGACAGAAAACCATGGACTGAGGAGTCTAAGTAACTTAATTTTGTTCACGTAAGGTCAACAACAACCAACAGGGAACTTTCAATGATCAGAACTGAAAGATATCAAAAGACTATAAAGACATGTATAAATGTTATATGCAAAGATTCAAAGCTTTTTCTAAACCTTGTCAATATTTTAATAGTGACAGAATCCTTACCCTTAAAATTATCCATGGCTCAACTTTTACACTTTCCTTCTCTTTATCTCTTTGTACTAAATTCTGGAAATACACCTCAGCGCCATTTTCCTTACTACCAAAGAAAAGGTAGCTCTTCCCCCTACCCCTCACCCCCCTCCCACAACCCCAGGAAGGGAATGGGCTAGTGGCTTGTAATTAACAGTACACTTTGGCCCAAATCAACAAGTATCAACTGGTTAAATGTGAGTTTTCCCAATTTAAATAGTACTAAATCAGACTAATTATCTTACATGCAGGTTACTTAATAATCATCACATTTCACATTATTGTTGCCTTTGAAATAGAGAATAACTTGAATCAATTTCTTTTTCTTTCTTTTTTTGTGGTACTGGGGACTGAACCCAGGAGCATTCTACTTCTGAGCTATTTTATTCTTTATTTTGAAACAGGGTGTTCCCCAGTCCTATTTTATTCTTTATTTTGAAACAGGGTCTCACTAAGTTGCGGAGGGCCTCACTAAGTTGCCGAGGCTGGCTGCGAACCTGTGATCCTCCTGTCTCAGCCTCCCAAGTACTGGGATTATAAGCATACACCACCATGTCTGGCTGAATCAATTTTTAACATAAAAATGCCCCTTTATTTGATTTCACAGTATTATGGGGAGATGGAACAGTTAAAAGCACAAAGACATACCAATTCTTTTATTCGTTTTCTGTGTCTACTATGAGGATTGTTCAAATGACTGGTAAGATCAAATATTGTTGGTATTGCATTATCTCGAAGAACTGTCCTATAAGGACTCTGAAAAAGAAAAACATGTTAACTCAGAGATTGTCCTTCAGAAAAAAATAAAATTCCACATTAATGATTTCCACAGTACTTCTTCAACTCTGGCTCTAAAGTATACAGACTTGCAAAATTTGATGTCAGTTTAGGTCAGTCTACTATTGCTGTTTTTGCATTTTTCCGTCTGGCAATCTTACTATTGTAAATTAAGGAACTAAATTGATAGTAGGTATAAAAAAGTATTTGTTTTGCATATTTATTTCTAATTCAGCCTCCCAGCAACTTTATCTGTTCTGTCTTTCCATGAACCCACCAAATCTATAGGATGCACAAGTCTCCCAAATAATCTACCCTCTCATATGTTCTATAACAATGTTTCCCTCCTTACCTGCTGTTCACTCCGCTTTTGCTAATATTACCGAGAAGCACCAAGGCACAGTGAAAATAATATTGCACTGGGACCCAGGATCTAGTCCAAACTCTACCAGTGGCTCACTAAGAGACCCTAGTTAAATCAGTTTCCTTTTTTGGAACCCGGTTTCCTCTTCTGAGTAAAATTCAGGTATTCACCAGATTAATATCTACCCAAATGAAATTATTCACACATTAATGATGATAGTGCTTGCCATTTCAGTTAAACCTATCTATCTATCTATCTATCTATCTATCTATCTATCTACCTACCTACCTACCTACCTACCATCTATCTATCATATCAACTTTTGGTACTAGGGATTGAACCGAGGGACTTTCTACCTCTAAGCTACACCTCCAGTCCTTTCTATTTTATTTTTTGTTTTGAAACAGGGTCTCAAACCTACTATCTCAGCCTCACAGGTACTGGAATTACAGGAGTGTAATCTCTATCTATATTTTTACACAACCTATTCACTTATTTAGTTAACACTGTCTTAAACAATAAAAACTGTAGGACTAATCTTTAATGGGCTAGTTAGATTTTAAACACATATTATAAAATTCCTAAGATAAAAATTGATGCATGTACCACTTGAAATCATCTCTCATTCCACAAGTGACAAATACTTTTGCAAACACTAAACTTGGTTATTTCTAAGGTCACTTCTAGTCCTAATGATCTTATCACTGCAATATGATCATTCTCTATCCTACTTCCTTACCCAACCTAGCCAAGAGCTGGATCCATATCAAGATGGTGACAGTATTCCATAGCCAGCCCAAAGAAGGCTAGGTAGGATAAAAGTTTGAGAGGGTAAAGAGCAGATGAATAACTGCTATTATCCCCCTGCCAGGCTAGTCTAAAAACAGTACTTTAATTTCTCCTGAAGTTGCAAGAAACAAAACAAAACAAAATTTCATTTCAAAAAGCTTTCTTGGGAGCAGTAATTATTTCAAAGCTGACTATTAAAGCATATTCAAAGAAAATGCCAAACAAAAATAATAACCCTTCTAACTTTTTTTCACCCAGAGAAGGGAGGGTAGGAAGATAATGAAAGGAAAACATATATCTAAATAAAACACACTATCTTGGGTTTTATCCAAAGAGTTGCTAACTATACTTGGGAAGAATTTCCATTCAGAGTCAATGTTTTCCAGTTCAATCCCAGTCATCAAAGAACTCATAACGAAGGAAATGTGATTTCTTAGTGGTCCTCAGTTTCTAGTTCCTGAGTCTACCAGGGAGTTTAAATCACAACAGGACACAACAATCAAAAGGAGCAAAAACCTATGATATCCTAAGTCTCCCATCTTTCCCTCTGAGCAAAAGTCTCAAACATGTATCTGTACACAAACATATATCTCTCAACAAACATATCTGTACACAGTCAACTCTTAATATTTGAGCAATTATTAAGTGGGGGAGGGATAAAACATTCTAATGAATTTCAAAAATTCAAATCTAATTTGCTATTTTATAGCAAATAAAGCAAAGATAAAAAAACAATATAATTGAAAAACATGACATTTTAGAAATACTTAGAAGTACATATGTCTAAAAAGATTATATTCAATTCATAAAAATAATTTTAACACAGCATCAAGATTTAATCTTATATTGCTGATTTAAGGTTTGAGCAAACATTAACGATCTTACTCTAGCATCAAAGGTAACATTGCTTTGGCTGAACTAGTCATCAATGTTTACTAATGAGATCTTAAATATCAAACTAATGAGGCCAAAACTCTTACACATTTGAATATGGGTATCAGATAACCCAGTTATAAATAGCAGCATCTTCTTCTACATATACAGAAAGAACATTTTCTCACATGTGGGTTAATTTATTTGAGATTGAACAATCATTTGGAAAAGCAAAACTAGCCCATCTTTCTGTTCTGTGCTCTGACTAAATGAGAATACAAGAGTGAACTACATTTTAAAGTTCTCACATTAATCTGGTTAGAATTATCCAATTGAGAAACCTTATTATTAAAATAAAAATGCAAAAATGCATATGGCTTATGTACTTAAAATAATAATTTGGGATATTTTTACTTAATGTCAAGAACATAAAAGTAGTTTGCCTTTTAAACATATGAAACGTCTTATTTTGGTTGATCATTATTACGCTCTTAACAAAGCAAGGCAAAAAATATCCCTCAAATATTCGTGATTAAACTGTTGAACCGGAATTGGCTCACCTCCCAATGACTTCACAAGTATCTGCTTCAATTAATTTTGAGAAATAAAATAACCCAATCATTCTTTAGTTTTCTGATGCCTCTGCAAAATGTATCTGAAAAAAATATCAAAATAAATTGCTGCATAACAATATATAGTGTACCTTCAAATCAAGTTTATGTCTATCCCAATATCTGAGATGATACATTACTCCTAAACAAGAACACTGTATAATTATTTAACAAAACTTTGTTCCTTACTAGTTATTAAAGTGTTTTCACGTTTGCTTCATTTCAATCAAATCTGCCCTATTTGTGCCTTTTATGAATCACAGCATTAACAGAATCCTAGAGGTTAAAAAATCTCAGATCTCAGAAATTATCTGGTTTAATCTTATTAGAAACTGAGGAAGGACGGAAAATTGAAATGGCAAATTACTGACAGAAATGTTTTTTCACATTAGCTATATGGTTTGTTTCCTGTTATATCTGGCACATAAAAAGTATGTGTTGGTTCTAACAGTACACTCAAAACCCTGAAAACAAAGAGCACCATTCTTAGATGAAGATACTATTCATAAAAAAGTTCTAGAGAAATTGCTCCAAATAAAAACACCAACATTAATTTAAACATACACTGTAATAGCCATCTAGAATTTTCTAGAAGTTTAAAAGTAGTGAGTGGGAATGGGGCATCAGGAATAAGGGAGTTAAAAGAAAAACACAACAGATACTGTTTAGCTCCAAATTTATCTTCATCTTAAAATGGTGGGGTAGAGGGATACCTTTCAGTTAATACATACTTACATTCCCAACCAAACAGTAAGAAAGACAGAGAAAAACCAAGTCCTTCTATTACTTACAGTTCTACAGATCATAGAGGTTTCGAAGTGTTTGGCACACAATCGATAATGTTTATTTAGTTGATCAGGCGTTTTATCTTCTAAGTCAGCTCTCCTACAATTCTCCACCCACTTCTGGCATCTAGAATAAAACGAAAATACAATTATGGAATATGAGCTCAATATTTAAATTTCAGCAGTTGGTCTTAAGGGAAAGATATATTATTAACAATGGATTCCTGCTTCTCGCTCTAAAACATAATTTTGATAGGTGATTAATAACAAAATGAGAGTTGAGACTTTAGAAATCACTTAATAAAAACCCTTCCATAACAGACAAGGTTAAGAAGTAACTTGCTCAGAGTCATATCCAAAATCAGTAGCAAAACTAGAACCTACACCTGGGTCATTCAACTCCCAGGACACCCTAACATCAGAGGACTCAACCATCAGCAGTACAAGTGAAATATTGCATAAGGCTAACAATCTAACATTTCCTTCAGGATTTTGATATAAGCAAATGAAACACTGCCAAGTTCTATATATAACTAGAGTTCTTGTGGAAGCATGAGGTTATGTCCATTTGCTTTAGTATGAACATGCTTTGTTATCTATGATGATACATGTACAAACTAGATCATAAGCTCTAGGAATGTAGTGATTGTGTCTACACAATCCAATATATGGAAAGTGTTGAAGATACTGAACAAGATAAAGTTCATGCCCTCTTGGTGCTTAACCAAGAGGTTATGTGCAGAAAAAGGAGTAATAATAATAATGCTTTCTAAACACTTATTATGAACCAGATACTGCTTTAAGTCCTTTCAAAGGTGGGTACTAGTATTTCTCCCTTTGTGTAGACAAATAAACCAAGGCACAGAAATGTTAAGTAATTTGCTAAAGGTCATAATCAGATCTTTTCCTCATTCGAAATTTCCAAGAATAAAAGTTCTGCCATGGATAAGCAGTCACAAATTTGAAAATATATCCATGTTATAATTACATAATGGTATATTTTCTTATATCAACACTACATCTACCCCCTCACAAACATATCCTGACACTTCATTCCCTCCACTTTAAATATGTAGAACTAGCCGGGCACAGTGGCGCACGCTTGTAATACCAGTACTCAGGAGGCTGAGACCAGAGGATCCGGGTTTGCGGCCAGTCTCAGCTACTTAGTGAGGCCCTCCACAACTTAGTGAGACCCTGTTTCAAAATAAAGAATAAAAAATAGGGCTGGGGGTATAGCTTGGAGGTAGAATGCCCCTGGGTTCAATCCCTGGTATCACACACAAAAAAAATAAACAAACAAACATGTAGAACTATGGTGACATGTTAATTTCAAACCTAAATAAAATCACATACCTAAACTGCATTTCATTCAACCAAGAACTTTACATCACTCAATAATGACATCTGGGATATCCAGATATTAATACTTTTACACAGTTGTACATGATTATCAACATTTCATGTTTCAGAATCCAATGGGAGGGGGGCTGTACTTGGGATTAAACCCAGGGGCACTTTACCACAGAGCTATGTCCCCAGCCCTTTTTTTATTTTGAAACTAGGCCTCACTAAGCTTTCATTTGGAGACTGGCCTTGAACTTAGGACCCTCCTGCCTCAGCCTCCCATGTGTCAGGGTGTGTATGAGGGAAAGGTCCAAAGACATTATGTTAAATAAAATAAGCCAAACATAAAAACCAAATATTATGATTCCACTTATCTGAGGTACCTACAAGAGGCTTATATAGAGACTAAAAGAGATTAGAGGTTATCAGAGGCTAGGGGGAAGGGAATGGGAAGTTACTGCCTCATGGTTACAGAGCTTTTTTTGGAATGAAAAAGTTTTGGAAATAGATAATGGTGATGATTGCACAACTGCGTAAATGTAATTAATGCCACTGAATAGTATATTTATGTGGTGCTGGAGATTAAACCCAGGGATATTCTACCACTGAGCTACATCCCCAGTCTTTTAGTATTATTATCTTATATAATTTCTTTTTTGGGGGAGGAGGGTACTAGAGAATGAACCCAGGGGCATTCTACCTCCAAGCTATACTCCCAGCCCTATTTTATTTCTTATTTGGAGCCAGGGTCTTGCTAAATTGCTGAGAGCCTTGCTAAGTTGCTGACACTGGCTTCGAACCTGCGATCCTCCTCTCTCAACCTCCTAAGTACTGGAATTACAAGCATGCACCACCACGCCTGGGTAAATTATACATTTAAAATGGTTAAAATGAGGCTGGTCGAGTGGTAGAGCCTTTGCTTAGCACATGCAAGGACTTGAATTTGATCCCTAACACCACAAAAAAATATAAAATAAAAATTGTTAAAATACCCAATTTTGTTATATATACTTTGCCAAAAACTAAAGTAATATACCAAACCCCACTGAACTGTACACTTTAAACAGGTGAATTACAAGGGTCCTTGTCTTATGTTAGATTCTCAAAGGGGGCAATGACTCAATACTAATATTGAGGGAGTTTCAGCAATCCAAGGGAAATTGCATCAGACCTAAACTTTCATATCTGATACTATAAGCCCCAGCAGGCCATACTTCCCTAAGTGTAATGAAAAGAGCACTCAACTATATATGAACAGAAAGGACCTGTATCCATTAGTCAGTTGTTTCCCATTCCTCCTTCCTTTCAGTACCTGGAAACCACCTCCAACCTGTTGTCTCTATAGATTAACCTATTCTGGATATTTAATATAAATGGAATTATACAATATATGATATTTTATATCTGGCTTCTTTCACTTATCATGTTTGAAGTTTGCCCACGTTGTAGCATATATCAGTACTTCATTACTTTTTATGGCAGAACAATATTCTATTGTGTTGATGTAAATTTTATCCACAAGTATTGACAGACGTAGGTTGTTTCCATCTTTTAACTACTGTTAAGTAGTGCTGCTGTAAACATGTGGTATACATTTGTTTGTTTTTGAGTACCAGTTTGCAGTTCTTGCTGATATATACCCAGGAATGAATTGCTAGGTGATATGGTATTCTGTTTATCACTCATTGTGGTTTTGATTTGAACTTCCTTAATAACTAATGAGATGATGAACATCTTTTCAAGTGCATGTTAGCAATTTATATCTCTTTGGAGAAATATCTGTTCAAGTCCTTTGCCCATTTTCTCTCTCTCTCTCTTTTTTTTTTTTTGTGGTTCTAGGAATTAAACCCAAGGGCAATCTACCTCTGAGCTACACCCTCAGCTGTATTTTTTTTTTTTTACATTTTGAAACAGGGTCTCATTAAGTTGAGGAGAGCCTTGCTAACCTGTGATCCTTCTGTCTCAGCCTCCCAAGTACTGGGATTACAGGCATGCGCCACCAAGCCCAGCACCTTTGCCTCTTTTCTGTTTTTTTTCTGTGTGTGTGTGGTACTGGGGCACTCTACCTGAGCTACACCCCCAGCCCTATTTTATTTTATTTTTTGTTTTGAAACAGGATCTTCCTAAGTTTCTGTGTGCTGGCCTCAAACTTGCAATCCTTCTGTCTCAGCCTCTCAAGAATGGGGAATACAAGCCTGCACCACTGTGCTTGGTTTGGGTTGTCTTTTTGTTGTTGAATTTAAAAAATTCTTTATATACTTTGGATAATAGATCCTTATCAGTTGTATTATTTACAAATATGTTCTTTCATTCCATCCACTTTCTTGGTAATGTCTTTTGATACATAAAACTTTAATTTTGATGATGTCCAATTCACCTATTTCTCCTTTTATTGTATATGGTTTTGGTTTCATATATAAGAATGCTGCCAAATCTCATGATTTACTTCTATGTTTTCTTCTAAAAGTTCAATGGTTTTAGTTCTTATAGTTAAGTCATTTATTTAAATATTAGTCATTCATTTTTTTTTTTGCAGTACCAGGGATTGAACCCAGGGGCATTCTACCTCTGCGCTACACCCCCGGCCCTATTTTTTATACTTTATTTTGAAACCGGGTCTCACGAAGTTGCGGAGGGCCTCACTAGGTAGAGAGAGAGAGAGAGAGAGAGAGAGAGAGAGAGAGAGAGACAGGGAGAGAGAGAGAGCTGAGGCTGGCCGCGAACCCGGATCCTCCGGTCTTCGCCTCCCAAAGTACTGGGATTACAAGCATGCGCCACCACGCCCGGCTTAGTCATTCATTTTGAGTTCACTTCTGTATATGGTACAAAGACAAACATCTAGTCTTTTTTTTTTTGGTGGTACTAAGGATTGAACCCTGGGGTGTTCTACCTCCAAGTTACAACCCCAGTCCTTTTTATTTTTTGTTTTGAAATAAGGTCTCACTAGGTTCCTGAGGCTGTCCTCAAACATGTGATTCTCCTGTTTCAGCCTCCCAAGTACTGGGATTCCAGGTGTGTGACACCATGCCTGGCTCAGACTTTGTGTGTGTGTGTGTGGTACTGGAGTTTGAACCCAGGGGCATTCTACCTCTAAGCTACATCCCTAGCCCTATTTTATTATTTGGAATAGGGTCTCTAGGTTGCTGAGAGCCTTGCTAAGTTGCCGAGGCAAGCCTTGAACCTGCAATCCTCCTGTCTCAGCCTCCCAAGTACTGGGATTACAGGCATGCATCACATGCCTGGCTCAGACATCTATTCTTGAATGTCTATCAAGCCTCTCAAACTTTAATATCCCACCATCAACTCTGTTCTTCCCAGAGCTTTTTTTTTTAATCTCAGTAAATGCTCAGGCTAAAAATCTCAAAAGTCATCTTTTTTTTTTTTTGCGGTACCGGGGATTGAACCCAGGGGCGTTCTACCTCCGCGCTACACCCCCGGCCCTATTTTTTTATGCTTTATTTTGAAACTGGGTCTCACGAAGTTGGGAGGGCCTCACTAGGGAGAGAGAGAGAGAGACGGGGGGGGGGGGGGCTGAGGCTGGCTGCGAACCCGGATCCTCCGGTCTCTGCCTCCCAAAGTACTGGGATTACAAGCATGCGCCACCACGCCTGGCAGGAGTCATCTTTGACTTCTCTTTTTCTATTACAACCCACATCCAAAAATTTAGCAAATCCTGTTGGCTTCACCTTTAAACCATATCTCAAAGGCAACAATTTACCACCTCCTTCTAATCTGGATTACCACAATAGCCTTTAACTGGTCTTACCACTTCCACCTTTGCAAGTTAACAAGCAGCCAGTGAGCTTGTGAAAGTCTCTCTGCTCTAACCCTTCCTATCTCACTCAGAATGAATGCCATAGTGTTTCCTATGGACTACAACCTCCTATACAATTTGTCCTCCCATACATACCCTTTCTAGTCTCATCAAGAAGCACTTACTTTTTCCAGAGTCTACAATGCTCTATCCCCCCCACCCCGTATCTTCACAGCTGGCCCTTTCACCTTTGCTCAAATTCACCTTTTTTTTTTTTTTGATAGGGGGCACTGAACCCCGGGGCATTCTACCTCTGAGCTATACCCCTATCCCTTTTTACTTTTAATTTTGAAACAGACTCTCACTGAGTTGCTGAGGCTGGCCTCTAACCTGCGATCCTCCTGTCTCAGCCTCCCAGTACTGGGATTACAGGCATGCGCCACCACCACCGGCAAAATTCACCTTCTTAGTGAGGCCTTCTTTGATCACCCTATTTAAAATAGCAAATGTGCCTCCTCTGCTACTACTTATTCCCCAACCTTTGCTTCATTTTTCTCCCTGGTGTTTAATTAATTAATTAAATTATTTATTTATTGTGGTACTGGGGATTGAACCCAAGGGCATTCTACCTCCGAGTTACATCCCCAGACCTTTTTATTTTATTATTTGGAAACAAGGTCTCACTAAGTTGCCGACAGCCTCACTATATGGCTGAAGCTAGCTTCGAACTTGCGATCCTCCTGTCTCAGCCTCCCAAGTATTGGGATTACAAGCATGTGCCACCACGCCCGGCTTCCATGGTGTTTGTTTGTTTGTTAGTTAATTAATTAGTTCACTTATTTATTTATTGGCAGTACTGGGGATTGAACCCAGGGGCATTCTACCTCCGAGCTACACCCCCAGTCCTATTTTTTTATTCTTTATTTTGAAACAGGACCTCACTAAGTACCTGAGGCTGGCCGCGAACCTGGATCCTCCGGTCTCAGCCTCCCAAGTACTGGGATTACAAGCGTGCTCCACCACGCCCAGCTTCTCCATGGTGTTTATTACTAACACACTATTGTGTGTGTGTGTGTATATATATATATATATATATACACCTCCACACACACTGAAATGTAATATCCTTGAGAGGGAACTTTGACTTATTCATGTATACTCATTATGCTTAGAAAAATGCCTAGCAGCACATAGCAGGCCTTCAATAAATATATGTTGAATTAATAAACAGTATGCCATATTAAAATTACCTATTGATATACCTGTCCCACCCTAATGGATTCTGAGCTTTCTGCAGGTAGTGACACTGTCTCGTTCACCTCTGAATTTCCAGCACTTAACATTAGTGCTCGGCACATAGTAGGCATTGCTCTTAAATGAATGAACCAACAAGAGAGGCCGGTAAAACATCCTCAGCCTTTCAAATAGTCCCTACCCTATCACTCCCTAAATACAAGTCAGTATGTGGGTTACCCCAAAGAGGAGGTTTTCGATACCAATTCCCACACCCTCATTGCGTATGCCCGGTTAGCCCCACAATAACCAAGGGAGATAATGAGTAACGGTCAGAGGCCGAATTTGAACACTGTGCAATGACAAGACCTTACGAGGCAGTGCTTGTGACCTGACTTGAGATCGAAGAAGGTGGCCGCACTCCAAACAGAAGCACCGTCTTAGAGAGGGGGATGGCAAGGAGCAGGAACCACAGTCCAAGTCCCTCTCTGACAGCTAAGGAAACTCGAGCCCAGAGAGGAGGCGACCGGCCCGAGGTCACCCCGCAAGTCATCCCGCCTCCGCGCCGCGCCCCACCGGCGCACGTGCTCCCCGTCCGGGTCGCCCACCCGCCCGCCCGCCCGCCGGAGCCGGTCCCCGCGGCGCGCGGGTGGCCCGGATGCCGGCTCGGCGGCGCCTTACCTGGCGGGGTCCCGCGGGAACCTGAAGAAGGCCAGGTCGGACTGCGTGCTCTTCCGCGTGCAGTTGGGGGCCGCGCAGAAGTTCGGCATGGTCGCCCGCCCGCCGCCGGCCCAGCCCTCCCCTCCCCGCCTCCTCAGGGCAGCCCGCCCGCCCGTCGGGGCCGGGGAGGGGAGCTAGGCCGGCCGCCCGGCGCGGCAGGGCCGGCGCGGGGGAGGGGCGGGCGCGCGAGCCGCCGCGAGGGGCAGGAGGGGCGCGCGGCCCGGCGCCGGGCTAGGGACGCGGCTCCACAGTGCTGTGAGCGGCCGGGAGGATTTACCGCCGCCGCCGCCGCTGGTGCACCTCCCGCCCGCCCGGGACGCTGCCGCCTCCTTCCCACAATGCACCCCGGCGCCCGGGGGTGCCCTCTCTTCCCTCAGCCTTCCTCCCCCGCCCTCCTCTGCGCCGGCTTCTCCGCCGGCGGGCACGCGCACGGAAGCGCGCCGGCCGGGGTGTGGCGAGGCGGGGGCGGGGCCCGGCGCGGGCTTCCACAGCGCGCCTGCGCACAGCCGGGCTTGCGGAGGGAGTTGCGCGTGAGGGCTGGTCTCCCGGGACGCTAGAGTGGGCGAGCCCCTGGCTGCTCCGGTAGGTTTCGAGTTCGCGGGTTTCTGCAGATCTGGGGCGAGCTTGCACGTTACATCACCGTTGCATCTTCCCTTGCTTGCTTAAGTTGCCACCACGTAGGCGTCTATTGCAGAAATCGCCATAGACTCTTAAGGGCCGCAGGATCAGGACGACCTTGGCGACTGATTTGCAAACCTCAGGGAAAGCTGCTAAAACTGTTTGGACGTAGACTGAGGTCATAGGGGACTTAATTTTCCCCAGCTTTGCAGTTACACTCTGGCCCGGTTAGCTTCTCAGGTCGGTTCTCCCCAGCCTCAACCAGACTCTAAGAGGCGAAAATTCAGAACAGCAATGACTTTCCTGGTGAGGATGCCAAAGGAGCAAGAATAGTGGCAGGATTAGGCCGACAGCCCTATAGAGATTGGTCCTTCAGCCTTCCCCTCACAATTGTGGCCTATTAATTGTTGTTTGGTGCCAAAATGAGCGACCGATATTTAGAACAAAGGATTAGTATCAAATTTTGTGTGAAATTGAACAAGTCTGCAAGTGAGACCCACCATCTTTTAAAAGAAGCTTATGGGGATGAAGTCATGTCAAGGGCCCGAGTTTTTGACTGGCACAAAAGATTTAAAGAAGGGCGGGAAGATGTTCGAGATGATGCGCGAAGTGGTCGTCCAGTCACCCACAGGACGGATGAAAATATCCAGAAGGTCAAGGACTTGGTTTGTTCAAACAGGAAGTTAACGGTGAGGATGATGGCTGAAGAGTTAAATTTAGATAAAGAAACCGTTAGACTCATTCTGAAAGAAAACTTGAACATGAAGAAAGTGTCTGCCAAAGTTATATCGGGTATTTTGAAGGATGAGCCTAAACCTGGAAAACTTGACTTTCCATCTCATCTTTCAAAGGAAACTAGGAAGCATAGTTCCTGTGTGAGGAAAAAGGTGACAAGTTCTGAAACACAGATTCTTCTGCAGGGCGAAGCTGGTGGGGAAATGCCTCCACCTGTATCCCACCCCAGAAGCCACTACCCTGCCAGCCAAGAACTGCAGCCCTCATCTTCAGCAAGCCTTCCCGCCAGAGTGGCTCGGGATTGGTTCACATCCTGGTGAAGGGAACCTGAGGTAGCTGAGCCTGAGCTAGGAAGCTGCCTCACTGTTGCTGCTCATCCGCTTTTGGTCTTCTCTACCACTTCTCCCTGCCTTTCATGGCCCTCCTACTTTATGCTGGAAGTGGGGCTGTCTTCCTTGCTGTTCACCACTTTGAAGTGCTTTGGATTGTTGATTTCTGATGCTTGCTTGTTCTTGATTTCTTTTGCTTAACAAGTTTGGATCTCTTCACTGCCCACACCAGCTTGTTGTTGCTGTCCTGTTCCTTTGTTCTCAACATTATGACTTAGGGGATCACCTGTAATCTCTGCTTTGGGAAGCAAGCTCTTCTGCAAGGACCCCAAAAGGCCTACAGTTACATCTTGCTTTGCAGTCAGGGCCTGATGTATGGTACAGAAGGCAATGGCTTGTTGACCTGTTGAGCCATCCTGAGCCTAATTGTTGCTCTGGCTCGAATGACTCAGTGGGAGCCCCTGAGAACTCAGGTTGGCCACTAATACTGGCCTTCTCACAGAAGAGCTGGGTTTATCTCATTCTAGTCCTGTGCTATGGACCCCCCTCATTTGGGTGTCCCCTCTGCTGGAAGAGAAGGATCTGACCCTAGAAAATATAAACCAGGGGGCCCAGGCCAAGACTATAATGTGGGAGGAAAAACACCAGTTGATTCTTCAGAGCCTGAATTAAGGGAATTTGTAGTCTACCTGCCGATTCCCATACAACAGTCTGTTTTTCGGAACTAATGCCAATACTGTTGGATATGTTTTGAGCAGATGCTGTTTTTAGAACACTGCTGGGCAGTGATAATGTAAATTTTTGAAATGAGATCACCAAGGGCAGGTGGCTTCATGGAGGAGCTGGTTCTTGAACTGGATCCATGACAAAGGGTGAGACAAAGAACTATAAGATTAGGGAATACTTCCCAGGCAAGTGAAACAGCATGAGGCTTGGAACCTGTATGAATAGAAAGAGATGACACTATTGGCTAAAATAGCAAAGTATAAAGGGGAAGATAATGGTATTGCGGAATATGAACAGTTTGAGATAATTTGCTTCCTTTCCTTTGCCCTGACTGTGCCAACAGTTTACAAATTGCTTCCCCTGAGTTTGTGAATAGGTTTATAATAACCCACTTATCTGATTATCTGATTTTCCCATTGGACTCCAAAAAGCAATCTCTACATGTTCAAACTGTCTCTTCTGTTCCTGCCTCTCTGCCAGGATTAATGGAATGGAACTTTTCCCAAGGTGGTTCCAAGTAATACCACACAGACTAGAAACTTCTCAGAATGTCTGATAGCGAGCAGGGGAAGTAGGGAGGAAATAGCATATCATAGCCTTGGCTAGCATCTGTGTTTTACCTAAGAAGTTTGACACATATCAGTTCCTCTTATATAACAAGCAAGGAAGTAAACAATATTGGGTGATAGAAGAGGCCCAACATTTATTTCACACAGTTAAGTTTTAATTCTGTTCTTTCATGGTCTCTACCATCTTCAAAAAATTGTTTCCCTCTAATACCTGTCAATTTTGAGGTACTTTAGAAACTAGACTTTGTCCCACAAAGAAAAGATATTATGTAAGAAAACTCTTAAACCCAGCAGTAGCTTGTAGACTTCTATCTCCTTAGTGATTCCTAGACATTCCATTCCAGGACCATTAAGTCTTCTTACATCACACAAGGTCCTGGGTTCCCCATAAGTACTTGTCACCAGGGACACTGCACTTCAGGAACAAAACCCCTACCACTGGCTGTTGCAGCTTTTTTGCTGAATTTATTAACCCTTGTTTAGGCCCTGTTGTAATGATTGCAGAATTGTATGCTCCTGGGACTAGGCCAGGATCTCACAACACCTACAGGCTTTAATTCCACGTTTGGTGTCTCAGGACATAGGGGTCCTGAAAGAACTTATTTCTGAGTTTTACTGCACTGCTGTGAGCAGGGCTGGAGTGATCCCAGCAATGATGCTGGAATAAGACCCATGCTGGAGAGTACCAGAAGCAAAGTTGGCTAATATAGAATTCAGACACAGAGCATCTAGAAGCAGGTAATTAGTAATGCAAATTCATTTTTTTCCACGTGGCTGTCATGAAAAGGATTTAATTTAGTTCCTTCGATTGTGTCCTGAGTAGTAGTTAGGTTGAACTACCACTTGAACCCATTGCCCCTTTGCAAGGCTTCCCAGAAAATATTCAATGATGATAGCATGTCTCAGATTTGAGGGACGTGAAATTATTGTCCTAATGCTCATCCAGAGCAAGCTCTTTTCACATGGCTGCTCGGAATCACCAAACCCAAGCCTAGAGCATGATTCTAGCAGTATCCCCAGGAGAGTTCTCATTACTCTTATGTGCCTACTCACCAAATGTGCTTTGTTGCTGACCCAAGTTTTAGCCCTGGCCTGCACCTAGCTGCCCAGGTCTCTTGAGCTCCTGCTCCTGTAGTCTCAGATCCAGCCAAGCATCACATTCCAGGCTCTAGGATACTTTTCAATTTATTCTCCACCAGTTTGCTATTTCTTCTGATTCCCTGGTGCTTTGTTTTCTGTTTCTGGACCACACCTTCAAGAACTATGGAGGCCACTTTGGTTTGCTGATCCATGAATTGCCCTTTTGGTTTTGGTTTTCCACTCAACTCACAACACTTCTGTCCCCTGAATTTGGATCCCCCTCCGAGCTCCCCACTTCAGCCTTGGTGCTCCATTGGAGCAGAACTTGTCTGCTCTAGCCGTGGCCCCAAGTTACCTTCCCAGCCTCAAGAAGCAGTGTAGGTCAACGTGGGGGAATGACATGTTCTTGTTTTTGTTTTATAAGGGACATGCACACCCAGGGGGGTGGGAGAGAGGAACCTTAGCCACCATCAGTTGCACTCCACAGACACAACCAGGTTGCCAGTTTCTCAAGGAAGCAGTTTGGTTACCTCTGGCTCTGAGAGTCATGAAACCTATTTGGAACTGTAACACCCAAGTCCCATCTCCCAGGAACCGTTCTTTTCCCTGGCAGGAGAAACTCCATCTAACTGTAGGCAATCAAACGTGGCTCTCTGGGGATGTTAGAAGGAGAGCTGGCCAACTGCAAACCTTGACCATGATTCTCAAGCTTAATACAGTCAGTGAATCTTTGGCTTTCAGATTGGTCTTTCTCCCCACCCCACCATTCTAGTTCAAAATATACATGGGCGCCGGGCGTGGTGGCGCACGCTTGTAATCCCAGTACTTTGGGAGGCGGAGACCGGAGGATTTGGGTTCGCGGCCAGCCTCAGCTCTCTCTCTCTCTCTCTCTCTCTCTCTCCCTATCTATCTCTCTCTACTTAGGCCTCCGCAACTTTGTGAGACCCGGTTTCAAAATAAAGTATAAAAATAGGGCCAGGGGTGTAGCGTGGAGGTAGAACGCCCCTGGGTTCAATCCCCGGTACCGCAAAAAAAAAAAAATAAAAAAAAAAAAATATATATATATATATATATACATGGAATGTTATATGCACAGCTGAAAGTCCAAGAGGAATAGTCTCCTCCCAGAGCAGATCATCCCATCATTGATTTTACCTAACCTTCTCCCTTCCCCTTTACCCTACCCTACCTCACTCTACTTGCTCCACTAGAAATTATAAAAAAAAAAAATTTCACCAAATCTTTAACTTAGAAAAACATGAGGATGCTTCTGCAGTCTTCAGAATTCTGTCCTTGGCTCTAAGTCATTGAAACGTTATCATTTGGGATGAATGTATACCTGGGACCTACTTTCCAGAGCTTCCTTTCAGATCCATTTATTTGTCAAAGTCCACACTTGCCATTGGAAATGCCTGGATAAGTCTGGATGCTAAATGACTTGAGGACACCTAGTAAAGGAGTGGGACACTGTTGGGGAACTGCCACTGCCTCACATACCTGGTTCAGTTTGCCTGCTCTTTGCGGTCATCCTCACAAGCAAGTCTCGCTAGGCTCCTTGGGATTAAGTCTCATCAGGGTCCCACATGGCTCAATTAGAGCGCCTCTCTTTGCTCCTGAAATATGTGTTACTTCACATTCTCCAACTGTTCCTGCAGCTGGACCAGTCCTCCCAGATTTTACCAGGCTTTT
Source organism: Glis glis (assembly GCA_004027185.1). NCBI lineage: Eukaryota > Metazoa > Chordata > Mammalia > Rodentia > Gliridae > Glis > Glis glis. The sequence goes on from PVJS01019666.1 coordinate 22,408, forward strand.
GCATCCTGAGGCGGCCCTCATGTTATTTATATTCTCTAGTCCCTGCCTTATCAAATCCTTGCAAATACTATGCGAGTTGCCTCACCCTTCTCCCAGTATTAATATCCAGAAACAATCTAGTGGAGAGCTTCAATACCTCCAAGGACCAACTTGGGTCTAGTGCAGGGGTCAGCAGACTTCCGTAAAGGAAACAGTGTAGGCTTTGTGGACCATATGGTCTCTGTTGCAAAGACTCAACATTTTAGTGCAAAAGCAGACATAGCTAGTATGGAAACAAATGAGCATGGCTGTGTTCCAGTAAAACTTTATAAATGGATACTGGAAATTGAGTTTCATATCATTTCACAAAATATTATTTTGATTTTCCCCCTGAACATTTAAACATGTAAAAACAACATGCTTAGCTTATAGACCATAGAAAACAAGTGGTGGGCCAGATTTAACCCATGGGCCATAGTTTACCTACCCCTAAAGTATATACATAAAAATGACAGATGATTGATTGTTTTCCATCAGTAACATTGTTAATGCCAAGTTTATCTGTCAGTGTCTGGCAATTTACTATATAGAAATTGCAGAATCTTTATGAGGCCAGGAGAGTGAACCAGAGCTGAAGGACTGGCTATTTCACCTCGACCATATTCTGGTTCACAAAATGAATTTTGTGCTGTTTTTTTTACTTAAAATGATATAAACTGCCACCTGCATTATTCTCATGTACTATCTCAAAACCTATTTTAGCAATTCTGAAAATGGTGCCAAGTTGCAATCAGCAGTAGTAAGATGAACTCAAGGTAGTTCCAAAAATGCCTTCACTATGGGCAGCATTCAAATAAGTTTATGTTACCATCTGTTAAAGTTGCACTGTGGAGGTGGCAAAACTCACAAATTTTTTTGCACATTTGCAAAAAATAATATATATATATATATATATATATGTATATATTTGTGTCTTACAACTGGTGCCAAGGCATGTCCTTTTAGGTGAGTATATTTGTTTTTCTCATAAAGAGAGCTTTATTGTGTCACCTTCATTTAAACTGATTTTCAAAAGTTGTAATAGAGCCTCAAGATCGAGCAGACCTTTATAAGAGTGTCTGATCAGCCAGTCATGTTTCCCTTGACCCAGGAGTGACTAAAGCCTACAGTGGCTAAAAGACCATCTGAAAGAAGATTCTGTGTTAATTCACTCCACATGTGTTTATTGAGTGGCTGTATGTGCCAGGTACTGCTCTTTGTGTTGGGATACAGCAGTGGACAAAACAGATGCAGGCCTTAGATTTGACAGTCTGACATCTAATTGGATTACTCTTCACTTGTAAAACTTCTGTTCCATGTGCTCTTACTAGCTCATTGTTGACTGTGTACCTGGAAATAGATGTGACCTTTGCCACATGCCTTTGTGCTGTGGTCATGATGCCTCTCCAACTGCATTAACAATTTGAAGACTGTATGTTCCACTTAAATTTTATTATCCTTACACAGGTCTGTATTGGTAGAAAAACATGCTGGCAACATTGAAGTGTAAATTGGCAACAGCTTTTTGAAAAGTAATTTGGCAGTATCTATTAGGAGCTTTAAAAATGTTTATATCCTCTGATCCTCTAATTCCACTTCTGGGAATCTGTCCTAAAGAAATAGTCTAAAATGTGGTCAAATTTTATGCTTAATAATCTAAAAATCCAATAGTAGAAAATTGGTTAAATAAATTAGAGTATAACTGTACAATAGACTAGTATGCAGTCATCATAGTGAACATTTATGAAGAGTATTTAACAGCATGGCAAAACTGCTTATAATGGTTAGTGAAAAGAGTGGTACAAAATAGTATATGCAAATCCAAAAATGTTTTTTAAATGACTAGAAAGGATATGCTAACTGAATGGTTGAATTATGGGTGTTTTAAACTTTTTGCTGGTTTTTATGCTTCTAAAGAATATTTTTCCAAACTATCATTAAATTTATTATCAGGAAAAAACACAATAGCATCAAAAGTTGGCAGTGGAGAGATTGAGGCTCCATCACTAGTTTGATCCATGAACTGGCTGGGAAACCATGGAGGCTGTATGATATTGTGTTGGTTTGAGGCAGAAGGGAAAGTTGTGATCAGAAGACACCATGAGTGATACGTTCCTGTTATGTGGCCCTCGGTAGGTAAAAGAGCACTTATGAATCAAGTCTATCCTGACAAGTGGAAAAGGATATGAAATTCTCTCCTGGGGAAAATTAACCTCCTTTGGATTTCACTCGCACGTTCTCTCATACAAAATGAATTTTTAAGATGGATTTTATTATAGCTGATTCTCTGAAGAATCCTTGAGCTTTCCATAGAATTTCTTTAGTATAGGAATAGCTTTGGATGTGCCAATTCTACCTCCTCCTATACTGGGACACTTAAACAACACAGATGTACACTGGAATATTTACATTCTACACTGAGAATACTACATGCAAATCATTAGTCATCTTAATGTAGCCTACAAAAATCTTAAGGTTTGCAAATGTTATTTTGTTGGTGTCCAGAATTACTGTACTTTTTATTTATGTCTGAAGAATAATCATGTGGGATTTTAAAGTGAGAAATTATGTAGCTAATGCCTACTCTTAAATGAAATTGTTATATTGGAAAAATGTATACTTCATTGTTGCTTTAGTAAAATGATTATCATTAAAATGTTAAATATAGCCGGGTGTGGTGGTGCATGCTTGTAATGCCAGTACTTGGGAGGCAGAGACAGGAGGATCACAGGTTCGAGGACAACCTTGACAACTTAGCGAGACTCTCAGTAACCTAGCAAGACCCTGTTTCAAACTAAAAAATAAAATAGGGCTGGGGGTGTGGCTCAGAGGTAGAACTCCCCTGGGTTCAATCCCCAGTAACACACATACACACACACACACACACACACACACACACACACACACACACAGTTAAATATATCCTCTTGGCAAAGTTTCAGGCTTTCAAATTAGCACACAAAGTAAATAATAGATTACACATTTGTCAATCTGGACAAGTTCTTCAAGATCTAAGTGTGAGTCTCTTGGTTTATAGAAACAACAAAAGAGTGATTCAGCTCTGTTGAGCCAGCTATGTCCTGGGCAATTCATTTGTACCCTCTGAATGCTTCAGTTTACTCATCTACAAGAGGAAAATAATGCCATTTATCTCATGTAGTTGTTCATTTTCTCATTCAGTAAATATTTATTTAGTACTTACATATGTTTGACACTATTCAGACATAGGATATAGTCATAAGGAGGACAAAATATATTCCTCCACATGAACATACATTTAAGTGAGGGAGACAGACAATAAGATAAATGAGTCAAGACATAGAATGTTAGGTAGTGATTATTAGATGTGAGGCTTAAATACTGAGGTGCACAGCACAAGACCTGGCATGTAGCAAGTGCTCTATAAATGGTAATTTCCCTTTCTTTAGTCTTTCCGATAGCTCCCCAATTACTCTACAAAATGGTAGCAACAGCAAAAGGCCTGACCAATTGTTGCCTCTATCTCCTGCTATTTAATAAGGCCTAAACCTGTTTTTGCTTAAGAAGACAAATTCTTACAGTTGTATTTTGTACTTCCTGTATGGCAGATTAATCAAGGTGGTGCCTAAATGCTGTTACAAATGGTCTTTTGGGGAGCCAGTTGGCAGGACTCCTTGAGTGGGGCTGGATAGCAAGTGTTAGGTCCACAAAGACAAATGCACAGTGTCAATGCTTTTTAAGCAAAACAAACTAGAAGACATTAATGGCAGTTTCCTTAAAGAAAAGCTGTGTGCCCATGTCCTGTGCCAGACACTAGAGAACTGAGCAAAGTTTGCAGTATTAGAAAGAGACTGGCTACTGCATTATTTATGGGAGACCAGGGCATTGACAAAAAGCCAGGAAAAGGAGGGTTTAACACTTGTGGTTTGTTGATATTTTTCCTCATGGTAGAAAATGTGGAAAGTTCAGAAATGTTTTAAGAAGCAGCCAGAAGTTCACCCCTAGTATCCGAGTCTTCCATCAGACCCATTTCTGTGCCTTCACTTCCTCGTTCAACAATATCCAGTGAACAGTCATTCATTTAATTGCTTCTTAGGACCTGGGCCTATACTAGGCATAGAAGGCACAGCCTTTGCCCTGAGCCAGTGCCCAGCCCTGTGGGATGAGGAAGAAGGGCCAGAAGTGGAAAGATGGACCAAGAATGAGCTCCTACCGCAGACCGTCAATTTTTCCCAGAGGGCCCCTCTAAGAAACAAGCTTTTGTAAAGAATTTAGAACAGAAAGTTGGAATCCCCCTGTGGGTGATTGTGGAAATGAGAAAGGGGGGTATAAAGAAGCAAAATGCACAGCACAATGGTAACTGGTCTGCTGGCTGTGCCATCCCTAGATCCTCTTATGCAGAAGGGCCCCCGAACTGAAGCTGGGTGTGGTAGCACACGCCTGTAATCCCAGTACTCGGGAGGCTGAAACAGGAGGACTGCATTTCAAGGCCAGACTCAGCAATTTAGTGAGACCCTGTTTCAAAATAAAAAATATAAAAGGGATGAGGGTGTATCTCAGAGGTAGAATGCCCCTGGGTTCAAGTCCCCAGAACAAAAAAAAAAAAAAAAAAAAAAGGAGAAGGGCCCTGAACTCTGTTCACAAAGCTTTGGTTTAGAATATTCCTCTTGGAAGAAACTGGACATTAGGCTGTATGCCAGTACTCTATACCTTGCTTTGAGAACCCAGTAAGTGAAAAATCAGAATTACAACCCTAATTGGATGAGAAAATTGGCCCAGGGTGGTTGAGCAACTTTTCTTGAATCACACATCTAGTTGGTGGCAGAGCCAGGATAATAATGAAGGACCATGAACCTCACTCAATCCAGTATTTTTTTTCTATCATACCATTGGTAATAATTTCCTTTACTGAAATGTTCATTCTTAAAATATGTTTAAAATAGTGCTCACTCTTGCATTTAACAAATGATTTACCAATAGTTGATTTATATACAGTTTTCAAGGAACATATTTCTAGCATACAACATGGTACAGAGGGTTTTTCCAAATTTCCCTGTAGTGTCCAACTCCCCTGGTTCTTCGTCCAGAGGTGTGTATTCATAAGTAAATGCTGGCATTCTGTCACTCGTTTTTTTCCAGATGTTCTTCCCAAGTAGTGTGTTATGTATGTGTTTCTTACTATTTCTCATACACATTTTAAGAATCTGGGACCATAAATCTTAATAAAGCTCTCAACTATCTCCTCTGTGCAGTCTCAGATTTCCGAGTGTATTTGTATATATGACACGGTGTCTGAAGTCATGAATGCTATCACATAATTAGGGCTTATATCCCTGTACCCTGACCTTGTATTTCTACATGTTCTGAAAATTCTTTACACTTCACTTGTAAATGCCAGAATATTGTGCCATGACATTTCCATAGTAACATATATTTTAAACAGGAAAACAGAGGAAGCCCAAGGAAAAGAGATGGTTTTAAGTGAAAAAAGAAAAAGAAAAAGAAAATCGCTAAAAGTACTAGAATATATAAACTGTGTAAGTGTGGGGGTAGTGTTAGGGGGTTGTATACTCCATTCTAGTGTGATGTCTCCCGAGAGCAGACTGTCCTGCCTATTCACCTTGTTATGTGAGTGCCACCCACCAAGTGGCCCACTGGAATTATACTTTCTTTGACCCTCACTCACATCCTGGCAGGCCCGCATCATTCCTCTGACATTTCTTACTGTCACCTACTGGAACTGGACAGGGGTGGTCACCTACCTTTCACCCCACTGTTCTGAAGTCCATCCCCTACATTTGTACATGTGCTGTTTGGTTTGGATTTTGCTGAGACTTGGACACCAATTTTTTTTTTTTTTAGTTTGCTCAGCCACACCCTCTCTCTGGAATGCTTCTCTGCTGCCAAACACCTGGCAAACTCCTACTCCATACACAATTCTCAGCCTTACCATGGCTCTTCTTTCCTGTCACCCCTATTGGTAAAGCAGTCACCCCCAGTGTACAATTGCACATTCTTATGTCAAAGAAACTGTAACACTTAATTGTTTGCAGGATGTTTTTTCTCCCCTACTACCCATGACTTCAAAACCCAACCACATCTTATTCTCTTTTTCTGGCATCTAGGATTAATCTTGCCTGGAACTGCTCAATAAATGTTTGATAGATGAATAAAAGAAGGAACTTTGATGGTAACTGCCTTTTGTATTGTGGTACAATTCACATAATAAAACTCACCATTTTAACAATTTTGAAGTGTGCATTTCATTGGCATTTAGTATATTCACAGTGTTGCATAATCACCACTACTGTGTAATTCCAGAATGTTTTCATCAGGAAACCTCATCCCCATTAGGCAGTCACTCCATTCTCCCTTGTCCACAGCTCCTGGCAACCATTGACCAAACTTTCTTGCTCTATGGTTTTGCCTATCTCAGAAATTTCAAAGAAATGGGATCATACAATATGTGGCCTTTTGTGTCTAGCTTCTTTCCCTTGGTTTAATGTTTTCATGACTCATTCATTTTGCAGGAAGTGTCAATATTTCATTCTTTTTTAGGACTGAATGACATTCTGTTGTATTGATATATCACTTTTTTTATTCATTCATCCTTGGATTGTTTCCAGCTTTTTTTTTTTAAGTACTGGGGATTGAACCCAGGGGCATTCTACCTCCAAACTACACCCCCCCAGCCCTATTTTTTATTCTTTATTTTGAAACAGGGTCTCACTAAGTTGCGGAGGGCCTAAGTTGCTGAGGCTGGCCGCAAACCTGTGATCCTCCTGTCTCAGCCTCCCAAGTACTGGGATTACAAGGGTGCGCCACCACGCCCAGCTTCACCTTTTAACTATTGTGAATCATGTACAAATTTTTGTTTGTACACCTGTTTCTAGTTCTCTTGGGTATACCTAGGAATGAAATTACTGGATTGTATACTAATTCTATGTTTAACTTATTGAGGAACTGTTAGACTGTTTTTCATAGTAACTGTACCATCTTATATTCCCACCAGCAGTGTATGAGATGAGGGTCCCGACTTCTATATTCTCCCAATACTTCTTACTTTCCTTTATTTATTTTTATTATATCCATCCTAGTGAGTGTGGAGTGATATCTCCTTGTGGTTTCGATTTACATTTTGCTGATGGCTAATGGCATTGAGCATTTTTTCATGTGCTTGTTGGCCATGTGTGTATCTTTGGAAAAATGTCTATTCAAGTTCTTTGTCCATTTTTTATTTGGGTTGTCTTTTGTTGTTGAGCTATAGGTGTTCTTTAAATGTTCTGAATACCAGACCATTATCAGATGCATTATTTGCAAATATTTTCTCTCATTCTTTGGATTTTCTTTTCACTTTCTTAATAGTGTCCCTTGAGGCAAAAGTGTTTTTAATTTAGATGAAGTCCAAGAGTTCTATAGTCTTAGCTTTTATATTTAGATCTTTGATCCATCGTGTTTGTTTTTGTATATGGTGTGAAGCAAATGTCCGTCATCATGTAGATATCCAACTGTCCCAGCACTACATGTTGGAAAAACTATGCTTTTCTCAGTTTCCTGATCATTTTTGAAAGATATTTTCAAATTATAAATTGACAGGCTTTTTTGTTTGTTTGTTTTTGTACTACAAAGACTTTGTTCCACTGTCTTCTGGCTTGTATTGTTTCTGATGAGAAGTCTGTAAAATGCTTATCTTTGTTCTTCCATGTATACTATTTCTTTCCTCTCTTAAGAATTATTTTTTTTGCTCCTTTCTCTTCCCCCTCCCCCCAGCTGTCAGAGTAGTTTTATGTTCACCAATTGTCTGTATATCTCTATATTTTATCCATGTACTCTTGATGTATAGAAGTAGTTTGAAACTCATTGTTTCCTTGTGGTAAGTGACCAAGATGCTGCCACAGAACCTGAGACACTGATGAATGGTGCTATTTTGGATTTTCAATATGCTCCTTGGAGAGGTAGCTCTGGAGTTATTTTTTATTTGCATGTTGTAAGAAGGTGTTGGTACTCTGTTTCCCCGAATGTTGTTCTCTAGACTGGATTGACTTGTTTTCCTTGTGTCTTCAGTGTGGCTTTCTTCCTCAGTGTTGTAGGCTGAGTGAATACTACCCAGAGTGTGAGAGACTGTAGTCTCCTTACCTGGCACTCCTGGACGTGCAGTCACGGTAGTGGGAGCAATCACGAAACCATAATTTACTTACCAGGTCTCTTCCTTTCTATAGCCTCATCTGCCTGACTTAGAAAAACAATAATTTTACAGGCATTTTGAGGTGTCTTTAGATTCTTTTTGTTTGACCAGATATGGCAGGAAGGGTCCACTCTTTTAAAATAAATGCCCTGGGGGGGTGGATCCCCAAATACTAGCATCTGAGTAGGAATATGAAAAATGACACCTTTCTCAAAAATTAAGTTGGAAAAATATATTTACAAAATAATAATGATGATAAAAGGCAAGCACTCTTTTTCTGGCAGTTTTTCTAAGCAAGGTGTAGATTTTACATTTTTGTCCTCGCTCCCAGTGAAATGAATAAACAAAAATAAAATCAGATAATACCATCTACTCATGGAATGTTATATTAGCCAGTCTGAAAGCCCACCTTAATTTTTATGTAACTTTGTCTTTTAGCTCTTCCTTTGACAGGGCAGGCCTTGCTCTGAACTGTCCTGCTTCTGACTGTTAAACACCAATGACGCATGCGCTACACTGCACTTTTTTGTTCTCTTCTCGCCCCCTCCCATTGGCCTGATTTTCTTGTGCTTTCCCTCTACCCCCTCCTTTGTTAGAATAGGTATATCAACTGTGTAAATAGAGCAAAAAACCAGTATTCTGCATCTGTGGCATTTAGGTAGAGTTGCAGTTGTGTACTGCTGGAAATGCAAGCTTCTGTAACCATGTGATTTTTACTGATGTTCTCACAAGTACCCAATGTATTTTAGCTATGTTAATGGTATTTGTTCAATTAATATGCAAGCTGTAAAGTAAAAATAATAAAGTCAGTAATCACTGACTTTAAGCAGTTTGACTATGATATGCCCTGGAATAGTTTTCTTAATATTTCTTGTAGTTGGAATTCATTGGGTTTCTTGGATTTGTGGGCCTAAAGTTTTCATCAAATTTGGAAAATTTGTAGCCTGTCTTTCTGATCTTCCTTACTTTCTCCCCTCCCCTCCCCTCCCCTCCCCTCCCCTCCTCCCTTCCTTCTTTCCTTCCTTCCTTTGGATTGAACCCAAGGGTGTTCTAAAAACACCCTCTTCTAAAACAGAGTCTTGCTAAGTTGCTGAGGCTGACCTTGAACCTGTGATCCTCCTGTCTGGGCCTCTTAAGTACTGGGATTACAGGTGTGTGCCATCATGCCCAGCTCATTATTTCTTCAAAAAAATTTCTGCCACCCTCTTCTCAGGGACTCCGATTACATATATTAATGTGCCACTTGAAGTCCCACAGCTAACTGATGCTCTGTTCAATTTTGTCTGCCTCCTTTTCTCTCTTATTGTATAGTTTCTATTGCTTTGTTTCTTTTTTATTCTGAAATACATAATCTATTTTTATTCAATCTTGCATGTTTTTCATCTCAAATATTGTTGTTTCTATCTCTAGAAGTTTGATTTGGATTTTTTAGTAGATTTTAAATTTTGGAATAGTTTTAAACTTACAGAAAATTTGCAAAGACAATACACCTGAGGTATAGCTCAGTGTTAGAGCACATGGAAACCCTCCTGGGTTCAATCCTCAGTCCCCCCCAAAAAATAGTTCAAAGTGTTCCCATATATCCCTCATCCAATTTCACTTTTCTCTGTTATCTTACATTACTATGGTACATTTATCAAAAGCAAGATACCATCATGGGTGCATTACTATTAACTAAACTCCACATATTATTCACATTTCAATAGTTTTTCCATTAATGTCCTTTATTCTGTCCCAAAAATCAATTGAAGATACCACCTCACATTTAATTGTCATGTCTATTTACTCTCCTCTGATCTGTGATAGTTTATCAGCTAGTTTTGTTTTGTTTTTCATGACCTTAAGAGTTTTGAAGCATACTAGTCATGTATTTTGTAGAATGTCCCTTAATGTATCTGGTACCATCTCAAGATTAGACTGCAGTTATAGGTTCAGGGAAAGAATAACAAAAATAAAGTACCCCTTTTTTTTAAGTTCTAGGGATTGAACCCAGGGCCTCACACTGAAGTACCCTTCTTATTACATCATAGGAGAGGGTATATGATAGCCACATGACATCATTGGCAATACTAACTTTAGTCACTTGGTGAAGGTAGTTTTTGTAAAGCTATTCTTTTTCTCCCCATACTCTGGAAGCAAGTCACCAAGTTCAGCCGACACTCAAGGGGAGGGAAGGGAATAAGTTCCATGTCCTAGAGGAGGAGTATCTAAATATATTCTTTAGAATATTATAAAAGGAAGAACTATCTTTTTCTCCACAGTTTATTTATTTATTCATTTATTTATGTAAGTTTGGACTTATGTATATTTATTTTATATTTTGGTTTATAATCCAAAACTATGTAATTTATTTTGTTGCTCAAATTGTTGCAGCTTTGGCCAGTGAGTGTTCTTTCAGGGTGGCTTCTATGTCTCCTTGACATGCTTCCAGCCTTTTTTTTTTATTCATTTATTGGTGCATTGTAATCATATATTTGATAAGTGTCAGGTTAGGAGAATCATACATGCACACATTACTGGTTCAGCCCTCCCTTAAATCGCACCCTATTCCCTCCCTTTAGTGCTCTGCACAGTGATTGAGTCTTATAAGTTTGTATATATATATACATCATGCGCTTTAGTGTGTTTCCCTCCACCCCCCTCCCAACTCCCTCAGTTTTGTCATCTTCCTTGTTCATCTAAAGTTTTCTTCTTCTTTGTCTGGAGTCCCTTCTAAGTCTCCTTCTATCTAGCTTCCACATATTAGGGCGAACATCTGACTTTTCACTCTTTGTGCCTGACTAATCTCACTTAGCATAATGTTCTGTAATTCTTTCCATTTCCCTACAATTGATGTAATTTTGTTCTTCTTTTTTTTTTTTTTTTTTTTTTT